>CAWYPQ010000144.1:0-56826 GCA_963965965.1 Trididemnum nubilum
ACGTTGCAAAGGTACAAGTAATGCAATGTTTTGTGTGAAGTGTTAACGTATATTTTGAAGAAACCATTTTGATACGTCAATTTAAAAAAAAAAATTGGAGATTAAACTTAGGCCGCTTCTTAAAGCTTTGTACAAGATTGGGTGCGTGGGAAATAGGACCGTACTGATAATGTGGGGTTGCATACTATCGAGAGAGCTAGATTTCTGCCACCCTTCCGTTTTTGCTTTTCCATGATGTAAAATTTCTTGAACACGGTCAAATTCATAAAAAAACTCAATGGAAAGAAAAAAGCCATTGAAAAACGGCAAAAATACAAAACACGAAAATATGCAAAAATGTCGACAATTTTGTTTTAAACTTAAAGGCGGTGAATCATCCAGCCAATTCCGATGGTTTACAATAGCTAAAATTGAACTATAATTTTTGATATTTTTTTGTTTTGATTTCGGGGCTGCGTTTGCAAAGATATTCAACAAATACAAAAAGATGTCCCCCCAAAAAAAGTTTTTGGAAACTCTGAGTTTTGATCTTCCCGCCTAAACCACAGTTCTCTAAACTATTAGGCCTACTGCAATCTCATTAAACTATTAGGTCTAACTATCTCTAAACTATTAGGCCTAATAGTTTAGAGATAGTTAGGCCTAAACTATTTAGAAATAAACTATCTCTAAACTATTAGGCCTACCACAGTTCTCTAAGCCATTAGGCCTACTGTGGTTTTGGCGGGAAGAACAAAACTCAGAGTTTCCAAAAACTTTTTTCGGGGGGACATCTTTTTGTATTTGTTGAATAACTTTGCAACCGCAGTCCCAAAATTAAAACAAAAAATATCAAAAATTATAGTTCAATTTTAGCTATTGTAAACCACCAGAATTGGCTGGATGATTCACCGCCTTTAATTATGATAATTAAAAAACAACGTAAATATTCGAGTATTTTGCATTAGAATATGATTATATTGTTCAAAAACAACATCATCTTTGCTGCCAAATGTCTTTTCAAAAAGTATATGGTTTACGCAATAACGTAAAAAATCACTAATTTTTGAAAAAATGATAATTTTCATTACTTGATTTACCTACTAAAACATTAAAATTTTCGAACAAAAACGTTGTTTTGGGAAGTTTCTATAGAGAGGTTACAACTTTTTAGTACCAGTCATCTCAATTTCAAAAAATTTAGAAAAATTGACCCGCCGTAATATATACAGCCTCAGTATAATTTCGGTGAAATTGCCTAGCTGCAGCGTAGTAAGCCTTATTGTACATTTTACCTCGTTGTGTTTTAGTGGAAATTTTGAAGGAAACTCTCGCAACACAAGCGCTGGAGATTTGCGGGGAGGAGGATCGTATTCGTGGGGACAAAATCAACATCGCTCCATTGCAGATCTCCACACGACCTCGAAACTTGGCGGAATTGGACAAATCCGGCCACTTTCATTATCGGGAAGATATCGTGAAAGTTTACGATAAGGAGCCTTCCGACGTCATATCCCATGAGCAAATATTTGAAGTAGCCAAACAACGCGCTGAATCAAGTGCGAAGGGATGTTCCACTGCTGAAGCCAAAGCCAAACATATTCTCCAGCATGGAAATTTGGTTTGGATATCAGGTCATGCCGGAGTTGGAAAATCCACGTTGTCAAAAGTTTTGGTTCAGAAAATGCTGGACCCCGATGTTCGTCTTTACCAGGCTGAGTTTGTGTTCTTGATAAGATTTCGCGACCTTGATTACCACATTAACAGTTTAGATCTCTTCCAATTTCTAACCAACTCCACCTTATTCATTTCCAATGTAATAAGTGAAGATCAAGGACAGATCATTCAACATCTTGAAGCGAGCGACAATGTATACATTGTGTTGGACGGCCTGGATGAGGCCGACCTCGACCTAAGAATGAAATGTCCTGCATGTGACGCAACGTCACCCACAACTGCCGCAACCCTCATACACAATTTGCTTACTGGCTGTTTGCTGCCCAAATCAAAAAAACTTGTCACGTCCAGGCCGCGCCAGCTCGCTCACTTACCTGATCAGTATTCGTCATATCTCTATCTCAACTTGCTGGGTCTAAGCGACAAAGGCCAGTCGCAAATCTGTCGTGACCTCTGCCGTGAAGACCCAGTTCAAGTAGTTAGAATACTTGCCCACATCAAGAGTCGTCCAGATCTCAAAAGTTTATGCTACGTCCCGATCATCTGCATCATGGTCATGATGAGCTTATTTAATACGACTTTGTTAAAAAGCAACGTGGACACGTTGACTGCTGTCCTTGTATATGCGCTGGAAGAGTGGTTTCTCAAAAAGTTTGAAGGTGATTTCCAGACCAAAAATATTTCAAATCTAGCAAATGAAGCATTTTTATCCAATCAATTTTACTTCCGTGAACATCATCTAAAATCTCATAAGATTAACCATAAAACCACCACAACGTTTTTGACCACTACCATTAAATTTCAGTTGCTGCAAGGCAAAGCAGTTTCGTATTTTGCTCATCTGATGTGGCAGGAGTTCTTCGTAGCCATAAAGTTGAGACTGTACGCGAACAAAGAAGAAGTCCAATCCATTCTCTCCCAACTGGGATCCGACAAGTTTGAAGTTGTTACGAGGTTTTTGTTTGGGCTTTGTAACAAACAAACGATGGATGAGCTGCTTGATTGCGTTAACATTGAAGAACTCAACAGTCACACTGATCGCGAAGAATGCGAAGTGATGTTAAAGGAATTTGCCATTGAAAGACTACAAAGCTATCGTGATGCTGAGAGAGATCCTGATGATGACGATCCTTACTTCGCTTCCATTCTTTCGATACTGGGCTGGGTGCGCGAGATGGATGATGTTGAGTTCACCCAGCAAGCAGCTGCTTGTTTGAGGGATGAGATTGAGATTGATGGCAATGATATCCTTCCCATTGACATAGCTAATCTTAATCACGTTCTACGAGGTCGTTGCACTAAGTTGGCTTTAACATTGAACGAACCTAACTTCATCGGAAGTTGCTCTCAATATTTCTACAATGAGCTCTCTACAACAATGGTTGAAAACCCCAACTTTCAAGTAAGTCGTTGAGTGCTATTGATTAAAGATTTTGAAAAGAATTCGTCTTTTGATGGAATGTGATGTCCCAACATTCATCACAATTGTTTTGTTACACACCGTAACATTTATTTGATTGAAATTTTTCAATTGCTATGGTCCTTATATCAGGTGGGCAAAAACACGATAACACTTTAAAAGTAAATTTTGAAAACAGATTATTGCCGTATTAAAGCATTAAATATTAAAATTCTTTAAAACCCAACAATCTATGTCACCCATAGTCACCCATAAATGGAATCAACAAAGGTAAACCTAAGCAATTTGAAAAGTGGCAGGTTCATAATTTAAACCTTAAAAGTTTAAAATTTGAAAACTAAGTCAAAACTTCCCAAGCACTTGAGCTGCCCTGAACTGGCGCAAATTTAAGCAAAACAAGCGGTCACAGTTGTCACGTGAATCAATGACGTAAGCAATGACAACAATAGCAAAAGCGGTACAGAGAAAAGAGGCTGTGGCTCGAACTGGGTCAAATCGGTGCATCAAAACACAAAAAAAAAGAGAAAAAAAAAATTTTAATTATATACGCCATAAAAAAGTCAGAAGGTAGTCAAGTAATGTTTTACGGTACCGCAGCAGTTTTTTTAATGTATTAGTGGCGACACCTGGTAAGCTCGGTTGTTTTGTTCAACGCGGCGCTGAGGTCTGCACTAAAATAGAAATATTTTTCGACCAAGCAGTGCAGCTCAACTGCTCGGGAAGTTTTGACCAGCTTTTAGAGTTTAAAGTTTTAGATTTTTAAGCTTTAAGATTTTGATTGTCAACTGTCACTGTTTAAATTGTTGAGATTTACCTTGATGATCCCATTTACAGACGATGCAGACTGTTGGGTTTCATAGAATTTTAATTTTTGTAGGTTTAATTTAATTTTTGTAGGTTTTGTAGGATTTTAATTTCATTTATTTTCGGAATTAGCAAAAACTCACTGAACCCTACACGCTGCTATAATAATATAAATCGGTTTGGTATGTTGTCGTAGTTGTTTTGAGGAAACTATAATAAAGTCTTATTTTGTTATGTTGTTAGATGAAGAAACTACGGTTTGAACCGTACAGTCCAATAGACGACGATCTGCTTCACTTCATATTGTCCCCATGCGTCGATCAAGTTGAAATCCTCAGTTTGCCAAATTGCGAGATCACGAACCAAATCGTTAAACAACTCGTTGAGCGAATCAAGAAGCGAAAGGAACCAGTAAGACTAATTTAGTTGATACTGCACTTCACATATTCCGATTGAATATTGAGAAAATACGTTACCAACGGATATAGCTGTACCATAGTTGGTTAGAGGTGCGTGAATGCGACAGTTCAGTTGACTACAAAACTTTGAACTTGCGGCTGTGTATCTCATAAGTCCATCCCTTGGAAAGTTTGTTTAACTCTGCTGCGTGAAACAATCAGGAGAAAAATTTTTTTGCCATTTTACAATTTATAGCTTTTGCTTCGTACAAACCAAACATTATCAATGAAAATACTGGCTTTATATAGCACTATACAAAGCGCCAGCCAAAACAGTGCTGATGCAGTTATTTCCTGGACAATTTTTGCTAAGTCTTTTGTTTAAACCAGGGATGTGGAAGCACTCAAATTTTTAATGCTTCCACTTCCAGCTCCTCTTGAAGTTTTATGCTTCCAATTCGCTTCTGCTTCCTCACCTTTAGAATTTTTTGCTTCCGCTTCCAGCTCCGAATAGAATTAGTCGCTTCTGAGTTCGCTTCCGCTTCCGGTCTCTTTCATCAAAGTGCTTCCGCTTCCACAAAAATTTAACCGCTTCCACCGCTTCTAGCTGCCGCTTCCACATTCCTGCTCAGTATGAAACAGTTAATTGTATTTAACTGGCAAGTTTACTTTGTAAGCTATTTTATTTGACTTGCAGTGTCGGTTCTATGTTATGCAATAGGTAGCTTATTTCCATTTAATTATTATTTCTATTACCCTGTTGATACTTAATAGATATTGTAGAGTAAGTATTGGAGAGTCGACGTCTTGAATAGCTTCAGTGAAAAAATAGGCGACGCTGAACTGCGGTTATATATCTGAATTTGTGCACACAAAATAAGTTTTTGTGTCACATCCTCGTTGTACACTATTAAATCAATTATAATGACAAGCTTAATCTCAGTAATTTTGATCATCTGATCTTACCAATCGGTTGTCTAATAACGAAAAGTTTAACATCAAAAACTTTTTCAACTAGATCATTATTCAGTAGAATGATGCCTTTTCAAATGTCGCTTTAGATGGCTAGTACTTCCCCCGTCACTAAATTTGGAAGTTTTCTTACCACAAATTTCAATATTTCCAGAAGTTTCGATTTCAACTTTACTGTTAAAATTATTCTCATGGTCATCAGAATACTCATACAGCACTTCTTCGACCACGAGACAAAACGCTACCACACAGCTACGTTCTCGCAAACCGCAGAACTAAAAGATAATATTCAACACGCTACTGCCTCTCATACTGTTAACGTTAAAAAATATCTCATACGAGTCATATTGATAATAAAAATTCTATTGTCATGAACATGATCAAACAGTATGTGTATGGTTTTCAATTCCGTTATGGCGGCGATAACTCAGTTGGTAGAGCGAAGGGGTTAGTGATCGAAAGTTGCTGACTCCTGGTTTATTTTCCAAACTGGCACAGTTTCAAATCAAATGAATCTGGAATTAATATTTGAAAAAAATCAACTAAAAATGAATACAGTAGGCCTACCGGTATTGACACCAGTACCGTAACTGAAAAATCAAATAGCCACTAGCAGGTATGCAGTTTGCAGACACAGAGCTACCGGCAGGTGATAGGCCTTCAAGGATTTTTCATTTGTTTGCTACCGTGCAATTGTTTTATCTACACTGTACAAAGTATCATTGCATGGTCTGACCAATGACATAAAACTAGATGATCCGAAACTCCGCAAATGCGCTCATTTTATTCTCTGCTTGGTCACGCTTCACTGCAGGACCCACTCTTCGGCTTTTCTCTGGTTCTGGCCATTGGCGAGCGTGCCGATATAGGTCGTTCAAAGCGCAAATTATGGCCTGACCTAGACAAAAACATTTTGTGAAAAATCTGAAGTACTGAATATAGATAGTAAATTTTGCATGCTGTACTCAGTGTACTGTATTATATTTTTGCATACCAAAACCAAATTCTTAAAGTTAAAGAAGTCAAAATTAAACAAGTACTGCAGATAAAATCAATGGGGTTTTTGGCCCCGCGTTTTTAATCGTTTTTTGAGATGAAAAAAAAAGAATTAATTTGTGTTATACAGTAGCCTAGCATGTCATAACAAACTTACCAAGATCCAGCAATCATGGCTAGTGCCGTCGCTACAAGGGGCCGGGGGGGGGGGGGGGGGGGCGTGCCTTCCCTAACGACTGCTTGTACCCCCCATTTCGGTTTATACAGAATACGTTTTTGGAACATCTCGTAATGATAAGACAACAAGAAATAATCAAAAAGGAATAATAACGTTTAAACATAATTCTTGTTTGAAGTTTTGTCCATTTTTAGCGAAATTGCTGGCCACCAACTGCTGTACATAAATGTGACGCAATAATCAGTCTTATCAATACGCTTTTACGGATGTGTCACGGAATAGGGATGTAAGCCTATCGTTACCGGTACTTCGTTAGTGAGTATGACCTGAAGCAACACGTGAAAGCATGTTTTAAAAGACCAGCTGCTTTTGTTTTTTTAGAGCACACTCAAAATTTGTTTAGGCCGCACTTAGTCGCGCAACCAGGGAAAAGGGGCTAAGGCGGCTTCAGCCAAGTCTTTTAAAAAATTTAACTCAACAATACAAGCGTTTAAACGTGTTTTGGACTTGACCTTAAAGTATAAGGGGGCTGAAATGGCTAAGCAATTTAATTCTTTCAATGACTTCTGAATTTTAGCAATTTACTGTAGTTATTCATATGGCTTCAAAAACGTGCAAAAAGTTATTGAAATGGCGTTAAAATCGCTATTTTTGCCTTAAAATTACAAAATCACCCCGCGGCTGGGGGCTCTGCCCCCCAGGCCTCTCTTCGTGATACACTTGAGATGCATCAGTTTGTTCAGCATAGGGCCTAAATTAGAAAATTTTTATGCAAAAAAATTTTACTCTTGGTTAAAGTCCTCTCATTTTTAGCAAAATCTTGGTTGCTCTTCTGTCCGCATTCACTGCTGCAGACAGATTTTTCAAGCGATTATATGGACCGCATACGAAAGGAGCTAAGAAACGCTCCCGGCCTTATGCGTCTCTTTTTTCAGACGTGAATGCAATTTTTTTAAATAGCATATAATTTGGAGCCGCAAAATATCAGTTTTTTATGCGGAAAAGTTCGATCTATTTTAGTGCCCCCCCCCCTTTCTACTAGTGCCCCCTCACTTTGTTTGCTATGGCGAACGGCCCTGATCATGGCCAATGCACTGCAGTACTTTAATCATGATTAATAAATGTTGACTTTAATCAAGCAAGAATTAATTAATTTGTGCCCTTGATTCTTCAATAAAATTTAGGAGGGCTTTATTTTACTGGTAAGTTTTATGGTTATCTACCGATCATTTTTTGTTGATTCTAATTCAAATTTACCTAAACTCAAATCCTTAGCCCACACTAAGCTAACTCTAAATCCAACTCTAACTAACCCAAACATAAACCCTAACCTTAACAAAAAAATTTTAGATCAGCCAGCCTTAGCCCTGGCCCTGTGCGGAATACTGCTTGGGCTATAGGTCTACACATAGTTTATTTTTTGTACCGGTAACTAAACTGCAATATCCCCTTCTGTAAGCTATCATCCCTATTCCCTGCTGATCAGTAACAGCAGGTTCTTAGTTACCGGCAAATAACTTTTAAATTGTAACAACTGCGACTGGATAAGTACAAGGTTTGGTAAGCTGCAGGTGATACTACAAGGCTTACTTAGCAGTGCCACTTGCCAGCACATCCAGCAGCCGCAGCAAACTAAGAAGAAGCCTACCATAACCAATTAACCATATCGTGGCCTTTGCTAGCCACAATAAAACTTCGAAATTCTATGCCATGGCAGTGTTGGTGGTATATCACGTATATCACACCCATGATCTCTCGCAAAGACGGTGTGCTCATGACTCTTTATTAATTACGATACCTTAAGACAGCATAAACGCTAAAAAATTATGGCAGTGACTAAAGTGGAAATTATGCACACAATGTTATGTACCTAGAAATAATATTATTGTTACATTTTACCCCAACAGTTGTAGCCGTTTGAAAATCCGGAAGCGCTTGATGTTGAAAATATTGCTTTCGCGCTTTCGCTGCCAGCTCCTTTTCAACACTTTCGCTTCCGAGTTCACTTCCGCTTCCAACCTCTTTCATCAAAGTGCATCCGCTTCCACAAAAAATTCACCGCTTCCGCTTCCACATCCTTGGTTTGAACGCAAGAAACTTCAATGCATCACAGTTGCTGCACGACGCCTTCACGATAACACTGTCGCAATTTAATTTCATCAAATTGAAGCTTTCTCATCAAGCCACTTGGGCTTTTTTGGAACTTTTGCCACGAACGGCTTTGGAAGTCCTGTAGCGGATTAGTGGTCAAGTAGTTTGAACGTTTTGCTACTGAAACGGTAGACCCGGATTTGATTCCCAGTCGGTTCACACTAAAGCAGGCACGTAGCCAGAATGGAATTTTTGGGGGCCAGCAAAAATTTGGGGAGCAAAGAAAATTTTCGGTGGCCAAGCAACGTATATGGACAAGAAATGCATAAAACTTTGTTAAAAATGACGTTCAACTTAAATTATTTGGGGGGTGTCAAAGTAAATTTTTGGGGGCAGTTGCGCCCCCTGCTCCCCCCTAAATACGTTCGTGCACTAAAAACCATAAAAATTGGTATTCACAGCTTTCTTGTTTGACGTTCAGTATGATTAAAGTGAAAGTTTGAAGCTTTCACCGTGTGTAGTAGACAGATGGGCAGGTGGCAACTTGACTCGGAAGATTGAAAGATTCCTTCGCTGTTTCCTACCCAAGGCAATTTGATGAATAAAATGTAATTATAATAATTACAATTCTGAAATGGCCAAAATTAGCTGTTTCTTTGCAACCAGGTGAAATTACTCTAACTTCAAAACGGCACAAGGATAGAAGGTTGAAATTCGGAACATGAATGAAAACGTATGAAAAAACCTTTGTGCAAATTTTTGAAACAAGCAGTCGCGTGTTTCAGTCAGTGGTGACCTTAGGACAGGGGTGTACAACCTTTTTGATATTGCCGGCGGCTTTATGATTACTTCTATGAAGTACGAGCGCATTATAGATTTTTTATGATTAATTGCGGTACTGTAGCTAAATAAAGATATATCTACGTGCGTCTCCTAAACGTACTGTGCCTAAAAATACAATGAAACGACAAATATTATTTTTTAAACGAACTTATTCAAAAAAAGTTGGTAAGGCATCGTTACAATAATGGCTTCCTTGATCTTGCGTACTAGCAGATACTCTTGCAAAGTCAGGAACCTCTTTGAATATCATCAGCTTTAGTTGAGACTCCAGATTTCCATCCAACAATCATGTGCGATACTCATTCTTCAAGTACTCATCATTGAAAATACTGATTCGCAAACGTAAGTGCTTCCAAAAAGTACAAGAGTTTCTCTTGCCAATTCTCGTAGCAGTGGATATTCCGTGGCACTTTTCCACGTTTGTATCAAATTTTCTTCTTGGTTAAATTTTGCCACAAGCTTCTCATTATTTTTCAACTCCACCAGTTCCATCTGAAGATGTAACGGAGCATTTTCGGTGTCAACCAGATGAGGAAAGGCGACAAGTCTCAATGTTTGCGAAATTTTCTCAAAATCTTGAAAACGATCAGCGAAATCCTGCAACACCGCATCGAATACGCCAGACAAGACAGTGACTGGAATGTCGTCAACCTGTATTTCGTTGCTGTTGACCAAAGTCGTCAGATGAGGAAAATGAAAAAATTGTGTTGTTGAAGATGATTTTTTAGCTGACGGCATTTGTCACGAAAAGCCAATACTTTTTTGTACATGCTATATACTGTTGTTGCTTTTCCTTGCAGGCTTGATTTAAATTGTTCACGTGGGACAGAAAATCCACCAGAAACGCCAAAGATGTAAGGAAGCTGGAATTTTGTGATGGGCAATCTTTGTTTTTTGTGGAATAGTAATCTGTTATTTCTTTGCGCAAGTGCAGAACACGGCGAGATGTTTTCCTGAGACAACCAACGGACTGCGGTGTGATACAAAATGTCTTCTGCAGACGTTTCACTTAATTGCAAAATTTCTCGCAATTGTCGGTGATGAAGAGCATTTGCATGAATGTACAAGATGATGCGATTCACGTCTTTCAAAGTGTCATTTAAAGCAATAGATTTGACACACAGCGCTTCTTGGTGAATAATGCAATGAAGGTTAGTTAACCGCTTATTGTCATACCGGTACTCTTTTGACACATATTCTGAAAATCTTGCCACAAAGCCTTTTATGTTACCTGTCATTGCAAGAGCTCCATCCATGCAAATACCTCGCAGATTTTTCAATTCTAGTCCATTTCTAACGCAGGCATTTTTTTGCTGCAACAAATATGTCTTCACCACGGTTGCGAAAGAGAGTGTTTCATGGAAAGAAGATCTAGTAGATGTGCAGAGTCCTTAATGCCAGTCGATTCGTCCACAGCCAGAGAAAATAAACTTGCTTGTTTGTTAACTTTTGTCTGCAGGAAGAGAGACAGCTGTTTGGCAGTATCATCTTTCCGACGTTGAATGGTATTACGCGAAAGAGCAAGTGATGAATAGTCAGCTTCCTTACCGGGATGAATGCATTTAACAACGTCTACAAGACATCGCTTAACGAGCTCTCCATCGGAATAAGGTTTTCCCGCCACACCAAGATGATACGCAACTCTATAGGAAGCTTCGCAGCGATTATTAGTAGGCTTAATGAAAGTGGACATGCAAGATGTCTGCTGTCGTAAACTTTGTTTTAAATTTTCTACACAAATCTTTTTTGGCTCGCCTTCCAACTTTGAATTAAGTGTGTGACATATGACGACGAAAATGTTGCTTTGCATTATCTCCTTTCACTGTTTTAACGATATGATTGCATACTAGACACATCATGGTATGCGCTTCTGTCTCGATCATGAAGTAGTCCAACTCCCATTTGGTATTAAATACTCTTTTCTCTTCTGCTACAGTTCTTTCCCGCTTTAAGGATATGATACAATAGTATTGCTTACAAATATTAAAATAATTTAAAGTCTAAATTATTTAGCTATTTCATCTAAAACCGTCTAAATTTGAGACGGTTTATGATGAAATAGCTATCAACACCCATCACACTTAAATGAAGCCTCAATGCACAGTATATGTATCAATTTGTCATGATTCCACAACTCGCACAGTAGCGTAGCCAGGGGGGGGGGGGGCTATAGCCCCCCCATTGGCGTGCCGACCAAAGTGCAGAATAAGGAAAATACCACGTTTTTAGCACTTCTAAGACTCTCTTTTGCACTGGATTGGACTAAAAAATGAGTTAAAGCATAGTTTGAAACGTTTATTTAGGGGGGGGGGGCTAATAGATTGCCGACCAAAATGCAGAATAAGAAAAATACCACGTTTTAGCCAGTAGCGTAGCCAGGGAGGGCGGGGAGCTATAGCCCCCCCCCCATTGACATGTCGACCAAAATGCAGAATGGGAAAAACACTACATTTTTAGCACTTTTGAGACTGTTTTATGCTCTGGAGTGGACTAAATAGTGATTTAAAACATCTTTTGAAATACATGTTCAGGGGGGGCTAATTTGTCAAAAACAAAACCAACAAATAAATGAAAACTTTGAAAAATGGTAAGAAATAAGCAATCAAATTTGATCGCAAGTGTAAAAATGCTGAACATAGGTATCATCAACAAATATACTATAAACTAAGGACTAGGGGGGATGGGGCTATTCAGTATTTGTTAATTACCAATCATTTCTCTCAAATCTCTTTTCATTAGCCCCCCAATTATTTTTCTCTATAAACTGTATACGAAATAGATTACTCCGTGTGAGTTTTATTGAAGTATTCGATTCTATAATTTAACAGCATCTAAACAAGAGAATTAACATTTTACCATTATCCACCTCCCAAATAGCCGATTTATGCCACCGGTTTAATCTTGTTTGCACTGCCAATTTCTAAGCCACGTTTTAAAAGCGTTATTATTTAATCAAAATAGCCCTAAAATGAAGTTATTTTTGCAAAAAAAATGCAAAATTTTCGAGCGCTGGGGGCTCCGCCCCCAGACCCCCAAAACAGCCCCCCCATTGCGAATTTCTGGCTACGCGCCTAAACTCGCATAGTACATGCCAACTCAGGCGCTACATTTATTCATATATCTATATGTGACATCACCATTCGGATTGCTTTATCTCGCGCAGACTAATTTGTTTTTGCATTACTTCTGTTTTACTTTAATGTACCACATGCCAATTGCCAGCACGGCCGCCAAAGCATGTGATAACGGCCGCATAAATTTTCGCTGACGGCCGCAGATTGAACACCGTTGCCTTAGGAAAATGGGGAGAAAGCCGTGAAAATTGTAAATGGGGGGTGGGGGGCGCTGTGCATTACGACTTGCCTTACCTTGATTATAATAATTAATACTTGCACGTACAATCATGTGAGTGCAATGCTTTGCGCATCTCACTGGGCCTACATTGCAGAAATTTTCTTGCTCGCATTGATAACAAGAATTTTTTTCAGAGGCGCTATCGAACGAAATACACGCTAAAAGCAAAAGGTAATTTTTGCATGTGCATCTGAAGCTCTGCGAGCTGCGTTACGTCATTTTCGCTCGCTAAGTTGCTTGGAAAGATTGTGAGATTGCAAATTGCATTGGTAACCGTGAGCAAATAATGCACAATGCGATTCACGTTACATTTACCCCCCCCCCCCCCCCGCCGCCAACTTAACAAAGATTATAAAGCACTCTTTAAGCGTGCTAGAAAAATTTTTTGATCAAAAATTTAACGGCAAAACGTTGAAAACTTCTAACTTCAGCGAATTTTTGCTGAAAATTAATAAAAATCGTTGCCATGTTTGCTAGTAGACTGCTAAGAAGAAAGTGAATTGCATTAAGAACCGTTTGCTGTATCGACTGACTTAGAAATACTGAATAGCGTCAGTTGACGAAAATAGCGATACACTCTTTTCATAAGAACAATTTTCTACAAACATGAGACTCATTTTTGCTCAAAATTTAAGAACGAATTAAAAAACAGTGCCAGCTATGGCGGCAAAATAATCCAAAAGCAAAAAAAAAGAAATTCGAACCAAAGAAAAGAAACTAAAATTTGTATTGATTTTTAACGGTAAAATTTTAGTGATTTTTTTGTGTTTGCAAGCAAATTTGCTACAATTCCGAGAGTATGGAACGCTGTTTGAGAAATTTTTTTTGGCAGTCGTTCAACTTGAATAAAGCCTTTTCTCTTTTGCAATTTTTCAATGCTGCAAAAGCAGAAAAAAAGCCTTTACTCAGGCTGACAAAGCATTAGGAATTAAACAATGTTACAAACATGATTGCTTAAATTAACATCGATGGTTTCAAATTAAAAAAAAAAAAATCAAAAACAAATGAGGCTGAAAATCGCAAAAAATTAAAAACAGCCAGTCTCATCTCAAGATTTACTGGTTTTGTGTTTACTGTTTTTGTTATGAACTGATGATAGCAATTAAGGAAATGAACTGATGATCGTCGAGTCTCCAGTAACTGGAACATACTGTACAAGCTGCCAGAATCGATCAGCCATTTTACTGCGCACAGTTCCGCTCGGCCATTGGCAATATTGGCGAGTTGTCGCTCGTTTAGAATCGAGTGTCCAGGTTTAATTTTGTTTTATTTGCAGATGAATCAGCTTGACCTCAGGTGGAATGAGATCGACGATGATGGAGCCGCAATGTTGTTGGGATGTCTCAGCAACGTAAAGAGGTTGGGGTTACGGAATTTAAACATTTCATTTGAAATGCAAACCGAATTGTACGAACGTGGAAGGGAAGAGGGTTGCGAGGTGAATTGTGACTATAATCCAACACAATATAATAGCAAAGCAGCAAATAATATGAATTTCAATGCTACATAATGAATTTATTCAAGCAAAATATCGGGATAGAGATTCATTTCCTTACAGAAATATTTTCGTACTATTCTGAAGAAAAGTGGTTCCACTATCAATGTAACGCGATCCCAAGTTAAGTTGCTTGAAAACTTTTAGGTCACTTGTAATCGATATTATTGCTTTGATTCCGTAAATTAAGCAGCAATAACCAAATGACCTGTTTAATATGGATGAAATTTGTAAAAATATTGTTTTATTTTTTATTTATTTTTTTATTTATTTTTTTATTTGAATTAGGGTCGCGAAATTTGAAAGCAATTTTATTGTAAAACAAAGCTCGTAAAAAGTTGTTGGAAACCACCGCTGTAGAATAATACTTTCGATTCATTTCAGCAACATTGCGACTGAATCTGGCAATAAAATGTACCATCCATTATGCTATTTCAGTAATAGTGTTTTATTTCAACAAAGATATCCTTGAAAAACTAATGAGCTCACAAGAGTCCATTATTGCGTACGTTCATTAGGGTGGCTAGTTTTGGAGCTTTTCTAATTTTTCGTAGGTTCTGACGAAATGTTGAAAATTTTCAATTATATAGATACCAATTAATTACAATTTTATTCATATTTTCTACTCTATAGTGTGTGTTTAGAGAAATTATGATAAAAATTGAAAGCGATTGAAAAAGAATTTCAACCCTTCTTAGGCTTTGCAACTCGCCATACCAGTCGTATACAGTACATTTTCGAATCTATTCGTTTTTAGAGTGATATTGGCTTTTGCATTTGATGTTTATGTGATTTTGAAATTTATTGATTGCATTAATTTTAAAACATTTAAGGGGGCTGAGGATTTTTTTTACCTCTTGTATAAATTTTATCATATTCCGTCAGCATATTTCTATGAATTTGACATGTATATCAAGGCAGTTTGGTTCAAGACTAAGATCATACAAAGCCACCGTAAAATATGTCAAAAAAATCTTGCGGGCACAACACTTCAACGCTTGACTGAATGTCGTCATAAAGTTGTACCATAAATCGCGTTAGAAACTAGAATATGACATCGCAAGCGATATCCTGGGACTTCGCGAAAGCATCTAACTTTACTGAACTAAAGAACTTCACAATTGCGTTAAGCATGTTTTTGGTTGTTGATAGTCAGATCTGAAATACATCGCTTTCGAATTTCATAATGTTCCATTAACTTAATCAGGTTTGTGGTTAACGGCTTTCAAAATTTAAATGCCAAGTAAAGGTGTCTATAAAATGTCAATCAAAATTTGGCAACTCTGCTTAGTTCTCGTTTCAACTTTCAAGGAGTTTGTTGAATTTTCACTTAGCAGCGCAATTGTTAAAATTGGGGCTACAAATAAAACTTTCGTTAAAACAAATATTTCAACAGTACCTTTTGTTCCGATTATAACAGCAAAAACGAAATCGCACTATTCATCGGAACACAACATTTCGATCTGAAAAAGCCAATATAATTTTTGCATTTTGTAAGTTACGCTATCTTCACCAGAACTTTGACACACTATCCTAAATATCAAATCTACACCCTCAACTAGCCTACTGCTAAACTTTTTCAAGAAAAATTTTGTACAAGCACAGGTATAAACAGTTCTACTGATTTTTCTCAAATTTTAAGAACTAAATCAAAACCATGCCTGCCTTGCCGATTAGCATGATAAAAGATACGTACACAAGCAAAACTTAGAAACAAAAAATCAAATTCTCATAAATCTATGAGAGATATAGCAGAGTCTAACTTTACGATGACTTCACGTTGAAAACTTCTATTAATTTACTCAACGCTATGCTTCCAAGAACTCCAGGTGTAATGTTTAAAGTCAAACAGCTATTTACTAAAATTACAACTGTAAAAATCACAGTAAAAGGTTAAAAGCACAACAGTTTGTTTCGTCCTAAGGACTAATCAGGTGCTACTGTAATCTGTGAAAAAAATAAATTATAATAACTAAAACGTTAAAATTCTCTAAAAGCTAAAACTGCATAATATCGAACAACCTGCTAAACTAATATACTACTGCAGACTGCAAGTTGCAGTGTTGTCGCGTCGAAATGCCACACTGATTAAAAAAATCGCTTAAAAAACAATAAAATTATGGTCAAACGTTTTTTAGCTTCTTTTTGCGCCTTCATTTCCCCGTGAGCTATGTATGATCTTTTGTTGAGCGCAGTGTGCTTGTCAGCTAAAAGAATTGCGAGTTTTTCAGTCAGGCATAAATTGCCGCATCGAGGTCAAAAACTATGTACTTTTTTTGCACATCACGATCTTGTTAGTTTATTTTAACAGCTTTGAGGTTATTCGCTCTCAAAGATTAAAGGTTTCTAAAAGTTATCAAATGATCAAGTAACGTCAATTAAAAAGCTCATATAAAAACGCTATGAAACTCAGCACTTTTTAGGAGATTTCAACACTTTTTCACTTATTATGAAATAACATAGAGCGATTTTTTAAATTCCAGTGACTTTTGAGCAAAGTATTATTACATCAGCCAAGCTTAAACACTAACCACAGCCAGGAATATGCATGCATTTTACAGCTATTCCTATTCTGAGAACCCAATTTAGCATTTCCAATGCAACCGAACGGCCAACATATGCAATATTAAACAGTATATTGCGTTACACCCATTATTCAGCACAAAAACTTTCTTAATAAAATAGTTCAAAAACCTTGAAAAGCAAGCAGAAAGTTTTTTCAACGTCACAAGCGACAGTTTGGTAAAAAACTGGGCCATCCAGATTAAATTTATTAAGGCCATTAACTTCAAGAATTTCAGCGTCTTAAAAGTAAGAGTAATACCCTAGGTTTGATTTTTCTACTTTTCTGTGATACCAATTCATTGTGAGAATTCATAGTTTGAAGGTCTATTTAAGGGCTAATTGTCCAACATGGCATTGCCAAGTTTGGCATGTTTATCTTTTTCTTACCGCTACTCTTAAAATTTGATATGTTTAGCTTTTAAGGTAGTAAAGATTTAAGAATTTTTAGGGGCCCATTTGGCATGGTCTCCTCAAAGTGGCCAGCCAAATTTTGTTATCTTTGTACTTTGCTTCATATTCACCCATCTAATTGATTTAATTCGTTTAGCATTTGCAGTTTATGGGGGAGGTGTCAACATAATTCGAGGACCCAATACAGTTTGAGATCTCAAATTATTTGGTATTATATTTTTACTTATGTTGAAAATTTTATTTGTCTAGCTTGAGTGGTTTAAAATTTTGAAGGACCCGTTGGAGGAGGACTTTCCAATTGTGGCACCTAAAATTATTCATATTTTATTTACCTATTCTGATTTTATCTTTGTTTTATATTTACCTATTCTGAAAGTTTTATGTGTCTAGCATGAATGGTTGAAAAGTTTGAATTTGGATAATTCAATTGAGGACCCCCCTTTTGCTCTCCCCGAATTTTGTCACACAGCTTTCTGTTATATTTACCTAACCTGAAAGTTTCTTGCGTGTAGACCAAGAGGTTAAAAGCTTGAATTTTGGCAGCCCCGATCGGGGAGGACCATTGCGGTAACTTCAAACTCGTCATTTTTATCTTTTTGTTATAATTATCTATTCTAAAAATTTCATTTGTCTAGCTTGAATGGTTAAAAAGTTTGAATTTTAAAGGACCTAATTAAGGGACCCCCATTTTGGTGCCCCTAAATTTTGTAAAATTTTTTCTCTTTTTCATATTTGCCTATCTTGTAAATTTGATGAGTCTAGCTTAAAAAAATTTAAACGTTTGAATTTTGGTGTCCTCGTTTGAGGGTAACCACCTATAGTGGTACATCCAAATTTAATCATATTTTATCTTTCATTCATATTTTTCTATTCTGAAACTTTCAACAATCTGGCGTAAGTGGTTAAAGTTTGAATTTTGGCGTTCTCATTTGAAGGTGACCTCCTCATTTTGGTATAATCTTTTACTGATCATCTATTCTGAAACTTATATCTATCTAGCGAGAGTGATAAAAAAGTTTGAATTTTGGCGGCCTCTTTTGACGGGAATCCCCCGTTTTGGTAACCCCAAATTTTGCTAAATTTTATCTTTACTTTATATTTGCCTACCCTGAAAATTTCATGTGTCTAGCATGTGCGGTTAAAACGTTTGAATTTTGGCCGCCCCGTTTGAGGGGAACCCCCCGTATTTTGGTTGCCTCAAATTTTATCAAATCTTATATTTGTTTAGATTTTCTTACGTTGAAATTTTATGTGTCCTGCTTAAAAGGTTGAAAAGTTTGAATTTTGAGGGTTCCGTTTGGGGGTTGTATATATACCCTTCGGCTTCCCTCATCAACTTACTGGTGAAATTCCAACCAGAGTTGTAAACGGGCCGACTAGTTTAGGCCCCAACCCGAAAATGTAAGCCCGAACCCGAAAATTAATTTGCAGCCCAAATCATGCCCCCCAAAAAAGCGAAAGTTAAGTTAGTTTTGAAAAATTTAGCAATGTTGCCAAGTAATTTTAATCATATTTTGTGCACCTAAGACAAAAAGCACGTCTCAGGCCCGAATTAAGCACGAAATTTTTGTCAACTTAAGCCCGAACCCGACCCGGAAGGCCTGGCCCGACTTACAACTCTGATTCCAAGACACACTTAAAAGTTAGCGTATTGGTTTAAATTTTCAAAGGAAGTTAAAGCCTAAAGTTACACAGCATGCGGCATGCGTGCCAGTATGTGAAATACGCTGATTTAGATGATCAAATTTATCAACAATCAATTAAAAAGAAGGATTTTTTTGTAAATTTACTTAAGTTTTTGCCGCTGGTTCGAGCGACAGGTAGCAGTTTTAAACGCTTCAGTTCTGTGAGGCCAAGGTTTTTCAAACTGACAATTTTTATTGCTAACCCGAGTAAACCGAGCAAAATGTCAAAAAATAAGCTGCCCTATAACGTTTATTACTTGTTGTAAATGAAAATATCTGTGAGGAAGTTTAGATTTTCTAAGGAATGAGTTAATGCCTAAAGCAGGCCGCATGTGTGCCAGTGTTGGTACACACTCTTCTATTAGATGATTAAAATTGCATTTTAAAAAACAATTTTTAAGCACCCAATTTAAAAAAGCGCAATTTCTGTAACCTTTGGCCACTTGTGGGAGCTAAGCATAACGGTTCTGAATACTCGTATTTTTTGTGGCTAAAGTAACTGAAATTAACAATTTTTTCATTGCCGTAAAAATTATTTTTTAACGTTAAAAACTGAGCCGCGCTAATATTCGTATTTTAATGTAAATAAAAATGTTTGAAAACTTTCAATATAAATCGATGATGACCAGGGCGGTTCCGTGAAGTTCGATGTGTGACAAAATGTGCTTCTGCTTGCGAACATTGGAAAACATTTCGTTCTTCCTCGCTTCAATTTAGTAAAAGTAATCTTGCCTCCATCTATCAAAACAATAGCTGTTCCTTGTGGAGCATTTTGCAGTTTCTTTATTAATATTTTTATCACTTTTTATTTAACTACGGTACGCAGTATGAGTTCAATGTGCTCGTTAGGGTTTAGATGATGGTTTTTGATTCCGAATCAAATTCCAGTATTTATAAGTTTTTGTTACTTATTAGTTGGAATACATGTGGCTGATTGATTCTCCGATAAATAACGATCAACTTCGCTGGATATTGACCCACTGCATCGATATCAAAGGTCTCAATTTGGAAAATTGCAACATCACGAACTGCATAGTTGAACAACTCGTTGGCCAGATAAAGAAGAGAAAACAACGGGTAATAATGAGTATATTGTGTCATAACAATCAAATGATGGTCGAACGACTCTATAATTGCGCTCACGTGCTTTATGATGAAAAATTCAATTAGATTCTGCTCGAAATCGATTTTATTAAAGAAATAAGAACTACTTGAAGTAATAAAGAGGTGCTCCAAGCCTTGTTCCACAATTTCATTTGTTTGCAAAAATACGATTTAATCCGTTTGACTACGTGCGAATAGCAACCCTGGATTTCGCAATTTTGTCGCATCATTAAAGCCATAATTTTGCAAAAAATTCTCGCATACTAACAATCCAGAAAAAACTTTATGTTTCTGCAAACAGTTTTTGTTGAATTACATTTATGTTTTTGCAAGGAAAAGAAGTTGGAGGCTGCCTGCGTCATTATAAAACAAATAAAAAATTCTGAGCTCACTTCGCCAAAGATTTTGGTTCTAGAACGAGCAATGCAGTGTTAACGAGTTGTCGCTTGTTTGGAATCGAGTGTCCAGATTAAATTCTGTTTTGTTTACAGATGAAAGAGCTTGCCCTCGAACGCAACACGGACATCGACAACGAAGGAGCCGCCATGTTGTTGGAATGTCTCAGCAACGTGGAGAAGTTGTTCTTATCCTATGACAACATCTCATCAGAAATGAAGGACAAATTAAAAGAACGCGCAGAGGAAGTTGGATGCCGTGTAAATGTTTAGTATGCAGATACATCACGGCTCGAGAAATTTCTTGAATAAGTAATTATGACGTCAAAATATATTGATAGTGAAAACAGCATGAAAGATTTTATGTTCACTGCAAAACGTCACTAGCAAATTTTTGTGCCGTCAATTCTGCTATAATTGAAACCTATGCCAAATTTTTATTAATGTTTGATCTTGTTTTGACAACTCGTTGTTTGATGTTTTGACGCGGAAATGGAGCCCGCCAACTCGTTACATGCTTTGGCGTAACACAGCGAGATAATGGAAATTCGATTTATAGCAACAGCAAAGGAGTAAGGTGTTTGAGGGTTATCAGTCGCTAAACGAGCAATCAAAGCCAGCGTAGAGATGCAGAAGAGAAGGTGATGATGTGTTTAGTGAAAAATTTGTGATAATTCAACAAATATTGTTGCTTCAATTTAAAAAGTCAATTTTGATCTCTTTAATCTGGGTGCATATGTAGACTTCGGCCTGCAAGCCGAAATTTTATGACCCGCAAAGAGCTGTCAATTTAGGATGAAATAATATCTGCTTCATACTTCTACAAGAGTTGTCTGAATTTTCTAGAACAGTTTTGCGGAAACTGTACTAAAATACAAAAAATAGAAAATTGCTAAGTGACTCGTGGTTCTATCCCCGTCAAACTCATGTTTATTTTAATTCACCTCTGGAATCGAAAGTTGCTTTAAATGAAGTAAAAACAATTATTAAATTTGTAGTGCAAACTAGTTTAGCGGCTGGGGAGTTGTCAGAATCTTGCCAAAAATGAAAATTAACTTAGTCAGGATGAAGGCGGGTAGAGGCGATTGCCCTCCTCCCCCTCGCAGCTTCCCAACTAAGTATAAAATAGAGAATACCACGTATTTGCAGTGTATAGACTTCAAAGCCATTTTAGAAGCAATTATGTCGGGGCAGGGAAGAGGAGCAAATACTTCAAAAAGTAATGCAAAGTTTTTCAATAATTAACTAAAAATTTGAAGGTTTGTCGGAGAATGATTAACTACACATCTGGTCTTGTAGAAGTAGCTACTTTTGTGTGTCAAAAATTGTAGGATTCTATAAGTTAATTTTCTTTCCAAGATTGCTCCAGTAGTCCTCCGTAATTTTTGAACTAGATTATTGTGTAAAAACAACTGAAGGCTTTAAAAATGATAGAAGTTGCCACTGCCCATTCGCCATAAAGGTCATTGAGATCAATCTCTTTTACGGAGCTGATTTAGACGTCTTTTGCAGTGCCAATTAATATACAACATTTTCAAAGCAAAAATTTAACCAAAATTGGCTTAAAATTACGTTATTTTTGAAAATAAAAGATTGCAAAATATTTCCAACGCTGGGGCCTTCAGACCTCTTATGGCCTGGCAAATACGACCCGTATTATCCTTATCCTAACGCAAATTAATGGCTTGTAAACGCCTGGTTGCAACCCTCCCTTAAATACATCGAAGTAGCGCCTGCTAAAATCACAATCCAATAATCAAGAAAAAGTCTTAAGTTCGATCCGTGGCTTAATCCAAACATTGCTGTTTGTCCCGGCATTGCAAAAGTTTACACACTCTCCTTCAAATAAAACAGCTCTTGTGCTACCCACTTGAGAATCGATCCCAACCTTTTTGCTTTGACGATTGAACGAGTAGCTTGGTAGAAGTAAGTTTTCGACTTTTTTATAATTCATAAAATTCTTGTTTCATTACTTCGCGCAAATTAAAAATCCTGTATAGTAAAATAAGTGTTCGTTTCTTTTGCTATAGTGTGTTTCTAGGGTATATGGTACGTTTACCGCAGAATCAACAACATGGCGGCTTATTTTGGCAGTTTATGTATTTGATGGTTGGAAGGAAAGCCCAGGTCAGATGCTCCACTGGGACATCAATTCCCGTTCCGCTCTCATATTGGAGAAGTTGGTTGTACAATCCGATGTGTTTGTTATATTGGAAACCACTGACGTCATACTTAAGCTGAGGGTTCAAATCCACGCAGTTAAATTAAGATGCTGATTGATGCTATCGACTGGGCGGTGGCAGATGTTATTCGATCCTTTATCAATACTGTGAATGCAAAAAGCGTTGACATTTGTTGTAGATAATGCAGATATACTACTGTTTAATATCTAACCATCATGTTTTGCTTTACCTAAACATCCAATTTTTTACCTTTTAAGTTGCTATATATTATGCTGACCTAGTTTACGGGTTTAGTCGGTACCTTAGTGACTGGCTTTACCCCAACAATTTGCTTATAACTAGAATCGCTTTGATTGAACCTAAAAACTGCAACCAGATTGGGATCAACGTACCTGGTTGTTTCGAGTGGTGGTCTTAGGGAACCTGGTCAAGAAAAAGCTATATTGTGGCGAATTCAAAAACTACTAAGATTATTTGGAGTTAATATGGTGTTGCAAACATTTTGCACATTTCACCCTGTTTTGTTTTAGTGGAAAAATTCAAGAAAAATCTCGCAACACAAGCGCTAGAGATTTGCGGAGAGGAGGATTGCATTTGTGGGTAGCACAAGAATCAACATCGCACTGTTGCAGATCTCCCCACGACCTCAAAACTTAGGGGAATTGACAAATCCCACCACTTCCACTATCGGAAAGATTGCGCTGCCTTGAGTCTAAAGCGAGAAGGAAGGTGAAGGAAGATGATGCTGTTTATAAGCACTTCATGAAAATCCACGTAACGAGATGGAAACAAAATGCGATATACAGTAGATCAAGTTGGATGCGCTAGTAAAATATTTGTGACCCAGTTTTGTTTTGCTGCGTGATGTCATAGTAGGTTGCTCATACTCAAGCTACTGTTAGTCAGTAATAGTAAACACCCTATCTGTTTACCTGCTAAATAAATCTGCCTTTCGAATAGAAGCAGCTTTTTTGCTGCTACAGTATTTGACTCCGTTGTTTATTAGCAAAAATTCGAATATAATAAATTTTTTTGGATTTTTCGTTTCAGTTTCGGCTCTGACGGAATGCATTTTCAATTTTTAAATTTTTGAATTTTACAATTGTCAAAAACCTTAAATCCAATTTTTGTTATACTTGCTGCATCTGTTATGCTAAAATGTGTAACGAGTTGGCGGGGCCCGTTTTCGCGTCTTTGCTTTTTCGGCAAACACAGTTTCTTTCAAAGAGATATCGCGGTGATGGCAAGCCGTTGGCAACAGTTTGTCCTATTTGACCGGCCCAAGACCCGAACCTCAAACCTCTGGGTTCAAAGACGAATGATTTCCCGCGCGACCACATGATTTGTTGAAAAGAATGTTTCATAATCTTAACCTATTACTGTATTAAAAGTTTTTATTTCGCAAAAGAATGAATGATATTAAGCAATGAATGAAACCTCTTTGTCTGCGCAGCTACAGCCCTGCACAATTAGAAAGATGTCCGACTGTGTGGTTTAAAAACTGCTTCAAATAATGTCCAAAATCCTAAAAATGTGCTTTAAAGCTTTTGCCTTTAAATTTTAAAAGGGTCATTTTGCCTTGTTTTATTTTGTTGGTTTAATGTTTTCTGGGCGGTTGGTAGTTGCGAATATTCGTAACTTACTGCGGAAGTAATATCACATAATTAGTTCGTCAAAGTCGGAAATCTCATAAGATGCATGGATACGACAACGATTGATGAGGCTGAAGATTTAACGACAAAGTTCATGTGGAGATGAACACCATTTTCTTGCCGGTTTAATTTGGAGCTTTTGCGCAGTTGCTACCGCGATTCGGTGAAGCCTCGCTATGTCACTGTGGGATCGGCCAAAGGTTGAGTTTCCCGAATCCGACGTAAATGTAGCCCTGGCTCGTGTTATCGCTATTTGAGTTGGATAATTTTCAGATCTAAAAACTGTACTCCATTTTTAACTCATGATCACAAAACTAAGGAAAGACCAACTGTGTTCTATAAACTGAAAACCAAGTTTTTAAGCTGTAAATCAAACTTTGCACTAAACGTTCAAAAATAAAGCAAACGAAGATCGAGCTCGCAATCACCGCAAGTCCCGCGGCAAGCAAGACGTGCCGCGCGCATCACGTCTCACCAACCCGAGCGCTTGCAGAGACCACGAGTTCGAAACTCTTCTTTCTTCATTGCCCGCTTTTCCGTGAGGGTTGCAGGGGCAGTAGCTCAAGATTGAGCCCCCACACTTCACGGTCTTCCATCACATCTATCATATTGCTTGGGTAAAGTCCCAAGCAATTCCGTCCAAGATCCTCAATGTAATCGGTCCATCTAGTTCTAGGTCGTCCAACTGGTCTTCTATTATTTGCTTTCGCAAATAAAGCTTGTTTGGGGAGTCTTTCCTGAGGCATTCTGCTTACATGGCCATTGGCCAAACCATCTAAGCTGAGATCTTTCAATTCGGAAAAGTAACGGCTCGATGTTAAGAGATTTTCGAATCTCAGAGCTACGCACCTTGTTAAACAGTGTAACTCCTTCGATTCTTCGTAAAAACCTCATTTCAGACGCTTGCACTTGTCCGAAATGAGGTTTTTACGAAGAATCGAAGGAGTTACACTGTTTAACAAGAACTCAATACAAGAATTGTAAGCAAAATGAAAATTAAGCACAGGATAGCCACAGTGTCTGGAACTGGAGGTCTGGGGTTCGGGTCTCGATCAAGTTAAATTAAACACAGTTAAGCCAAGGCTTACCACCTCTTCGATATTTTTAAAAAGAGTTGTTTTTAGGTCATGCGCAATGACGCATAGGAGCCCCGCAAACTAGTTACACGCTTCGGCGTAATACACCGAGTATAATAAATGATTTGACGTAAAAGCGGAAGCAGAAAATTGTCTCCTGCAGAAATGGAAAAAAAGCTGATCGAAATCTTCGTTCGATTAAGAAGCGCCAAAACTGTCGCAAAATGGCGACCTTTTTTCATATCCAAATACTTCAACTAATTTTGAAATATTTTTCCGGTGCTTACCGGTGTATAATTTTACCACAAACATTCTGAGAAAGATGATCCCAATAATCCATTTGACTTTGGAGTAGCCATGAGTCTTGAGAATTTTTGTACCCGCGCCCAAGTGTGGAAATAGATATATTGTACGTCAGCGCATAATGAAGAAGTTTTTGGCCGCTTGAAATGCTTTGATTGCCAAGTCATTGCACAGCGACAATTCGCACGGAGCGATAGCCTACCTAAATGAACGACGGATGAAATGACCGAACTTCTTGATAAATAAAAATTACCTGACGACTGAATGCACAATTCGCCAATCGACAAAACTTTGGAGAAAATATCGATAGAAGCAAGGCTTCAGAGAGATTCTTTTTTAGAGAGTACGAAAACTGTTACCGGGCCCCTTTGCCAAAAAATTACGTGAAAACCAAAAAAAATCTTCTTGGAAATCCGACCAGATTTTTGCTAAAGCTTAGTGAAAATCAAAAAAGGGCTTCCTTAAGACTTGGACTACGCACTAAACTAGTTGCATTACTGATAGCACTTGAATGCTGGTGCTACTACTTGGGTGATGATACTACTGCTATTGGTACAAAATTAGTAGTAGTATCATATACAGTCTGTATGGGAGATATTGTAGAGTCACCAACCATAATTGTACTGTCTTTCGCAGGGTGTCGAACCGAACCTGAACCCGAACCGTAAACCCGAATGAACCGTTTCATTTTGGTGAACCCGAACCGAACCTGAACCAGCAAAATTTTACTTCAGTGAACCTGAACCGAACCTGAACCCTCAAAATTGTGCTCAAGTGAACCCGAACCGAACCTGAACCTTTAACAAAAGTAGGAATATATTTTTCCTTATCTGGATGCCGCTGGCGCTGGTACACGCACAATAAGAGCAGTGGTGATCATCTACAGGATCAGCAATTTCTCCTTTTTTTTTCTGGACGAGACGAGTAACGGCAGTTAAATTTTAAGTCAATGAACCCGAACCGAACCTGAACCGGTAATATTTTACTTGAGTGAACCTGAACCTCAAAAATGGTGCTCAAGTGAACCCGAACCAAACCTGAACCGCTAAAATATTTTGAGCAGGAGCTAAACCTGAACCCGAACCGTTATTTGAAACGGTTCGACACTCTTTCGTCAAGTTTCATTTGTAATCCGTTTTTACTAATTCTTTGGACGTGAAATATTTTACTAATCCTTTGGACGTGAAATACCGATACAAAAAGTTTTTTTTTTAGGTTTGTTGTTGTTGGATGCTGAGTTAGAAAACAAGATTTTTTTCTTAAATATTGGTTAGTGTTGTTGTTGGATGCTAAAAAAAGAAAAACAAGACTTTGTGCGATGATGGTAAAAAATGTTTGTGATGCTGGTTCAGGGTAGTTATTGTAGTTGCATACAGAAGATTCAAGCTACCAAGAACTCACGACCTACTTCCGAACCTACAAATGGTGCCCCGACATGGTGGTAAGCTGAATCTACTGCTACTGGTACAAGTAACTCAATTCCGTTTGATTTTCACTTAAATCTACTTTTATGAAACTCCAATTTGGATGCGTTTTTCAACAACTTTCACAGTACTTGTAGTGATCGCCACCCTGCTGTCTCCTTCTAAAACTCGTTCTGGGTTGCTTTATGCACCAAGTACTATGTCACTTGAACCTGATTTGAATAGGCCTAATGCTACCTCAGAACCTGGTAGTGACACGAGCCCAGCAGTACCTACAGTCACAATGACTGAACCTTCGGAGCGTCTTTCCTCTAATTTATCACTCAATACTAATCATCACAGGAATCATGGTGCTGGTAGTAGTACCAGTGAGCCTGCTACTTCTGTTATGACTAACCAATTGGGAAACAGCAATGCAAACTCCCATGCTCCTTCCATTTTATCTCCACCAAAGATGTGGAAAGAACATTTGCCTAGTTATTTTCAACTTCTGGATTCATGGTTCGTCAGGCACCAAATTGTTGATGAGCTGGTAAAGTTTGATTTATTAATCTCTGCAATGAGTGACCATCAACAATGCAATTTCGGTTCTGACATAGGATATTGTATTCAGCTGTGAAGAACAAAATATTACAACCTTCCACCTATTACAAGGGACGTTATCAATGGGTTGTAGACATTCAGGACTGTTCTATACTCCAAAACGAGAGACCAAGTGTATTCATGCAGAGACTACAATTATTAGCCAAACATTCACGACGTACTGATACTAGTGTACAAGATGTGATCATTGCTCAATTTTTTTCAAATTTAGTTTCTAGTGTAGTGTCAATAATCAATCTGACTAACAATCTTAATTATCTTGACAATATTGCTCGTTTAGCTGATTGTGCATTAGATAAAAGTGTTTCTCAGTGTAGGCCTACTAACGGCTTTGAGAGTTTTAAAAATGTGATAACTGCTCAGATGCAGGAATTGTGTACGCATGTTAGCAATCTGAGAGTGCAGCAGTCTGTACAGCTATCACAACACATTCCAGCATCTAGGCCTACCTATTGTGTACCAGCACCTACACCACAATTAGGCCCACCACCAAACAAGTCTCACAATACTCCACAATCATTTTCCCATCCTTTTTCTGCTCAACACAAGCACACTTCACAACCTCCATCTGGTCAAGATTATAGTGAGAGAGGATGGTGTTGGTATCATTTCACCTATTTTGAAAAGGCTCGAAGGTGTTTACCAGGTTGTACCTTCAAACAACAAGCCAGACCATTTCACTTCATCTGCACTCCAGTGCATAATGATGAAGCAATGTGCCTGGTTAAAGGATTGCCGCAAGTAAGAGACTCTGTATCTGGAAGTTTAGCTATTCTTGATTCAGGCGCTTGTCATTGTTTCTTTCCAGCATCCCCACAGGATAAGCTCAATCCTCCCAACGATTGTTTGACTAAATACAGCAGTGCTTCCAATGATCCTGTCCCATATTATGGCAGTGTTACTAGGGATGTTGATATTGGTTTTGGTCCCATGTCTTGGACATTTCAATTATCAGATGTAAAGCAAATTTACATTGGATGGGACTTTCTTGGACAATATGAAATCACTATGCGTAGAGTTCCTCAAGCTACTGATCTTAATGCCAATTGTGTGCTTACTCATTACCCTACTAACGGTGAAGTCTATGCTTCTGACTTTGTTCGTGCTGTACCACAAACCGCTGTTGGACTTGCCAACCAATCTGCCCAATATGCTGACTTATTCTCTGAATTTCCTTCAGTTACTCAAGACCTTGATTTCACTACACCACCTAAACATGACATTCGACACACAATCATTAACACTGGCCGCCCAGTAGCTACCAAAGCCAGAAGATGGTCTCCTGAAATGTCCAAAAAGATCAAACAGGAAATAGAAGCACAGTTAAAAACTGGCCTTTTGGAGCCCAGTGATAGCGAATGGGCTAGTCCATTACATGTTGTGAACAAAGCTGATGGTTCAATCAGGCTTGTTGGTGATTATCGACTTTTGAACAATCAAATTAAGCCTGATAAGTATAATTTGCCTCACATTCAGGATTTTACCAACAGCATACAGAATGCTAAAATTTTTTCTACTATTGACATGAAGTCTGCTTTCAATCAAATTCCCATGCATGTTGATCACAAGCATAAGACTAGCATTATCACACCGTGGGGCCTTTTTGCTTTTACTGCCATGCCCTTTGGTCTGAAGACATCTGCACAACAGTGGCAGCGGTTAATGGACGTCGCATTGTGAGGATTAAATAATCATTTTTGCTATGTAGATGACATTATCATTTTTTCAGAGTCTGAAGAAGCTCACTTACAGCATTTGCGGCAGTTGTTTGCGCGATTTGCCACATTTGGCCTGAAGGTTAACCCTAAGAAGTGCCACTTTGGCAAATCAGAAGTGAAATTTTTGGGTTTTTTAGTTTCTAGGTATGGTTGCACACCATTACCGGATCGTGTTGAGGCCATTCAGAAGCTACCAGCCCCCACTACAGCTAAGTAGCTGCGTAGTTTTATTGGAACTTTGCAGTATTACAGACGAGTAATACCAAATGCTGCTGCCTTACTCGCACCTCTTCATAAGTTGTTACAAGGGAAGAAAAAGTTTTCTGGTATCATTTTTACTGGGAAGGCTGAGAAAGCTTATGATGCTGCAAAATTAGCTTTAGTTAACAGTGTCATGATTGCTCACCCGAGAGATAATGCTCGGACTGCTTTAGTTACTGATGCCAGTGGTACAGCGGTCGGTGCTGTTTTGCAGCAGTGCATTGATAATGTGTGGCGCCTGTTGGGGTATTTCTCAAAAATGTTGACTCCGGCCCAGCAAAAGTATGCGACGTTTGATAGGGAGCTTTTGGGTGCGTTTTTGGCCGTGCAACATTTTGGATATTTTTTACAAGGTAGAGAATTCACACTTTTTGTTGATCATTTACCATTGGTTCATGCCATGCATGCAGACACACCACGTCAGAATGCAAGACAAGCTCGTCATCTCGCCCTGATATCTGAGTACACGACAGACATTCAGCACATTGCAGGTACCCACAACATTGTAGCAGACACACTTTCTAGAGTACAGATTAATGCATGCACAACAGATAGATTGGACTCGTTTTGCTGATGCACAAAAACATGATACTGCTGTACAGGCTCTGATATATGACGATAACTCACTAACAATTGAAATGCGAAATTACAATGGTGTTAATGTTTTGTGTGATATTTCCCAGCCTCATTTTGTTCGACCACTTTGTCCAGCGGGATTTAAGAAATTGGCTTTTGATTCGGTGCATAATTTGAGCCACCCTAGTGCTAAAATAACATTGTGCCAATTCAATAAACATTTTGTGTTGAAGGGAATGAGAAAAGATTGTAACTTGTGGGCAAAAGCATGTTTGGCTTGCCAAAAAGCTAAAATTACAAGATATAATCACACACCTTTGCAGGCATACTCACCTTCAAGTGCAAAATTCAATGACGTTCACATTGACATTACAGGGCCTTTGAAAGTTTCTCGTGGCTTTAAGTATATTTTGGTTGTTATTGACCGTTTTTCTCGGTGGTTTATTGCTTTCCCACTTGTTGACACCAAGGCATCATCTGTGATTGATTGTTTTATGTTAAACTGGGTTGCCAATTATGGTGTTCCTGCTACTATTGTAAGTGACCGAGGTTCGTGTTTTACGTCTAAAGAGTGGACAAGTTTGATGACCTACCTAGGTTGCACTCATAAGTTAACCTGTGCTTATCGACCTTCCTCAAATGGGTCCGTGGAAAGAGTCAACCGCACACTAAAAGTAGCGTTGAAGGCCCAGCTTGCTACTGAGAATTGGTTAGATGTTTTGCCTGTTGTTTTGTTGGGTTTACGTACTGTTGTTCGTGCAGATTTGAATGCTACAGCTAGTGAAATGGTGTACGGGACACAGCTGAGACTTCCTGGTCAATTCTTTGACCGTTCAGTGGCACATGAGCCTCAGTCTCAAGATTTTCTTGAGCAGCAGCAAGCGTACTTGAACAATTTTCGCTATACCTTGCCGAGAATGCCTACGTCCCGACCAACTTACACAGACCCAAAGTTGCAATCATGCACACATGTTTTTATCAGAAACAATGCTCACACTGGTCCTCTAGATCAACCTTGGGTTGGACCGTACCCTGTCATAAAACGTGGCGCTAAGACTTTTGTAGTATTACGTAATGGCGAGCATTATACCGTTTCTGTTGACAGACTTAAGGCTGCCTATTTGATGGAAGATTATTGTCAGCAATATGTACCGAATCGAGTACACAATCATGACCTTAAAGGCTATCATGAAACTACTAATCATGTCGGTACAAGTTTCAGTCGAACACGCACACGTCGAGTTCAGCCACCTTCTTATCTGAGTGATTACGTAACTGTCACCCATTTAGCCCAGTGACTGTTAATTTATACCACTCGATACGTGGTAATATTTTGTAAATAGTGCTTGTGCTTCGTTTTGAACTTTCGTTACTTAAACTACTTTCATCGCATTTGCTATTGCTTCCGCCACCTGTGATATTTTGAACATAAGAATGTAGCATACCTTGCCCCAATTTTTGTGTGCTAATTAACCACTGTAGCCTATATCTTTACACAACAAAACTGTAATCAGAGTTTAACTCTGGACTTCCAAATTTTTGTAATTTTACCTTTACACTCTGTGTGTTAGCTCAGCAACATGCCAGCCAACTTTTGTAGATTCTCGCATACTGCCATTTTTTTACAAGATGTTTGCCCTGCGGCGTACTTACTTTTGCTTCATTATACCTGCATTTAAGTATACATGATATTGTGTGACGCATCTCGCACTATACTTCACCAATACTTGACACGTTTTTATGAAGATTAGTCTATTATGACTACAAAGCATTATTAATTACTATGTGTTTTGCACCGAATTTTTGCAGTGTGTCTCGGGGTATCCTATCAAGTTTTTTCGAGTTTTGGAGAAGTAGCGTAAACTTCTAAAACCTTAACGTTCGGCTTTTCGATGTACACCTCACTTTGATTTTTAGCTGGGAAGGGGGAATTTGTGTAGAGTCACCAACCACAATTGTGTTGTCTTTCGTCAAGTTTCATTTGTAATCCGTTTTTACTAATCCTTTGGACGTGAAATATTTTACTAATCCTTTGGACGTGAAATACCGATACAAAAAGTTTTTTTTTGGTTTTGTTGTTGTTGGATGCTGAGTTAGAAAACAAGATTTTTTTTCTTAAATTTTGGTTAGTGTTGTTGTTGAATGCTATAAAAAGAAAAACAAGACTTTGTGCGATGATGGTAAAAAATGTTTGTGATGCTGGTTCAGGATAGTTATTGTAGTTGCATACAGAAGATTCAAGCTACCAAGAACTCACGACCTACTTCCGAACCTACAATATTATAAACAAAGAATGCGGAGATTAACATCATCTAATTCTATGATGCATTTCACTTTAAATGATCGAACTTTTTAATGAATTCTTCGGTAATCTCAAAATTCTGCAGAAGAATTGCAACCCAAACACCTCAAAATTCCACAGTTCTCGTAATAGCCCCCCACCTCATTGGCCTAGCTGTCGACCAAAATACAGAATAAGGACGTACCACGTTTTTAGCACTTCTGAGACTGCTGTTTGCACAGGAATGCACTCAAAAATGATTTAAACCATCTTTTAAAAATTTATTTAAATGGGAGTGGGGTAGTTTGTCAAAAATAACACTCACCAATCAGTAAAATGGTTTGAAATAAGCAATCGAATTTGATTGCTGTTTAAAAATGCGGAACATAGATTTCATCAAAAATAAAATATAAGCTCAGGAATAAAGTGGAGGGGGGCTATTAAGTATTTGTAAATTACTTAATATTTCTTCAAATCTCGTTCCATTAGCCCCCCAATTATCTTTCTCTATAAAATATAGACAAAATAAATTACTCCGTGGGAACTTCACTGAACTATAGGATTTTATGACTTTCCACCTTGTAAATAAGAGAACTGAAATTTTACCAACAGCCACCTCCGCATACCCCATTTATGCAACCACTTTAATTGTGTTTGCACTGCTAATTTTTATGTCACGTTTTAAAAGCAATAATTTTTATCAAAATAGGTCGAAAATTAAGTTATCTCGATACACCCCTACCCAGGGGGAAGACAAGGGGGGCACTTGCCCCCCATGGAAATTAAGATGCTAAGTGGTTTTTATGTTTAAGTTTGCAAAATAATTCTAAATATATCTATCTAAACTAAGAAAACAATCATTTGTAAGGCTTTCTACTTTTGTTGCCTTGGTGCAAAGCGCGGAGGAGCAGGATTGCGTTTTACGTGATTTATTATACAGCATTTTTTTTATTAAGCTAGCGTAAGCAGAACCCGAAGATTAAATTGTTTGATTAAATAGTCAATATCAAACGTTTTGGCATTTGCAATGGAGTATTTATCACGATCATATGCGTAACCAAAAGGGGGGCCCGGCCTCTCCCCCAAATTGAAATACCACCAATGATAACAATGTGTCAAAAAAGCTTATTGTTTCTTCAGTCTCTGTTTCTTTTAGCATTTTTCGCGCAGAACATTACACGCGTTCTACAGTAATTACCAATAATAGTGACGACCAGGGGGCCCGTGCCCCCCTCAATTCAAGTTTTGCCAACCACTTTAAATGTATAACCCGGGTGAAATTAAGGGTTTTTGTCCTAAAGATTGCTTCCTCAAGCCCTCTTCTAACTTTTTTTTATGAACGTAATGCAATAACCAGGGCCGGGTTTATCATGCATGGCACAGTGCCAGGGCCCCCGCGCTCAGATGATAAGACTTTTTTGATCTTCATCTGTATTTGGCAGGAATATGTTGCGAAAGTCCCAAAAGTGCCAAGAGTCCCAAGCAATAACATGGTTAGTTATAGGCGTAACCATCGATTGTACCCTTTTTCAATACGAACAGTTCACCTCCTCCTAGCCAGCTTTTCGCGGCAAAATACTTATGAAAACTAAATTAGCTAGTGAAAATGCTCATTACACAAATTATTAAAATGGACTTGAGGGGGCCTGGGCCCCTGGCCGAACATGCACTCCTACAACTGGCTATTTTTATGACAAAACAAAAATCTCTTAGAAAAACATTCGAGTGGATCATTATTTACTGCTAAAATTTTTAGGCAACGTACTTTACTTCCTCTTGCCTGGGCCAATCGCTTACAAAATTTAACCCCAAAATGCAAGATTTTAAACATGTTTTGGATTAAAATTGAAAGTAAAAGGAGGATTGAACAAGATATTTTTTTTCAATTGGGTTTCAAATGTTAAACATTTAGTTCTTTCAAATGGCTCTAAAAACGTGCGAAATGTGAGCCAATGGCATTAAAATACCTTTTTTCCAGAAATTACAAAAAATTGCGCAGCGGCAGGGGGCTCCTCTCCCAGATCTCTGTTTGTGATCGTTTGAGTAACGTACTACTTTAATCAACACGTCTCCCAATTTAGACGTTTTCGCTTTTAAACTTTTGGTTTAAGTGTCAAACCAGGCCACGGCTTCTGATCTTACGTTCTACGATATCTTTGTCGCACAAAAAGTTTTTCTTCCAAAAAATTTTTGATTACGTCATTGCATGTGATTTGTTGTTTGGCCCTCTCCTTCTCCCCTTTTCAAAAATCCTGGCCAAGCCTATGATCAGGATCTAAATACAATGCAGCATTTAGTATTTCAAATTCACGCTGTGATTGTAAACAGTTAAACACTAAAATAATAATTACTCAGCTATTGAATTAATTTTTTCTCAATGACCGAAATCAAAAGCAAACTTGTAATCAGTAGCTTAGCCAGGGAGAACGCTGTGCCCCCTTGCATGGCCTGCCGACCAAAATGCACAATAAGAAGCATGCCACAATTTTTGCCATTCTCAGGCAGACTTTAGCAGTAATGTGGTCTATAAAGTGGCTCAAGGCCACTTTTGAAATATTCATTATTCTTGATATTAATATTTTTTTTGGAAGGGAAATTGTTACCTTAGTTGTCAAACGTACAGCTTACAAGTAAATTGATAAAATCTTTAAAATGTGGCTAAAAAGTTAATTGTCAAAACAGTGCCGTCGCCGGAGCAAACGAAGTGAGGGAGCTTTAGCCGAAGAAAAGGGAGGGAGGATGCTAAAATAGACTGAACTTTTGCTTATAAAAACTGCTACACATTATGCGCTATTTTAAAATGTTTGTATTTATGTGTGAAAAAAAAGATGTTTAAGCGCGGCAGCGTTTATTAGCTCGTTTCGTATGCGGCCTGTATTTTCGCTTGAAAAATCTGTTTGAAATAATGTATGCGACCAAAATCTGAAACCAGGATTTTGCTAAGAGGAATGGGCTTGAACCAAAAGTAAATTTGTTTTGCACCAAAATTGTCTAATTTAGGCTCCGCACCAAACAAACCGATGCAACTCAAGCTTATCACAGAGGAGGCCTGGGGGTAGAGCCCCCAGATGCAGGGTGATTTCTACAATTTTGAAGCAAAAAATAGCAATTTTAACGCCATTTCAATCACTGTTCTAACGTTTTCTAGCCTTATGAATTATTTCAGCAAATAGCTAAAATTCAGAAGTCTATGAAAGAATTAAATTGCTTAACCCCTTGAACCCCTTTTTGTATTTAAAATCAGTACTTAAATTGTAGGAGGGACGGGGGAGACGCGTCCTCCCATCGAGATTTGAGCGTTGGTTGATGTGAGGAAAAAGACGTACAAAGTCCGGTCGAATATAACACCAAATTCCGCGGAAACAGTGATGCAGAAGAAAAAACACCTTAATTTTCGGTGAAAGGTTACGGCGAAGACCTTTTTCTTTTTTTTTTTATGGAGATCACCTGTCTTTGGCCTGAAAAGCCCCTTCAACCTTGATTTCGGCCAGAAAAAGCCTCTGAATTTCGGCGAAGACCTTTTTTTTTTTTTGGAGATCACCTGTCTTTTTTTTTTTTTTTTTTTTTTTGGAGATCCTTTTTTTTGGAAATCACCTAATTTTCACTGAAATATCGCCTCAATTCAGGTTTAATGAAATTTTGGGTCAAGTTCGTTTATGGTTGGAACAAACTTCCAAAAAAGCCCCTCCCGTTGCGAAATCCTGGCTACGCGCCTGATCTTCACTAAGGTTCAGTCAATGCCACAAAAGCGTCCCCCCATGCAATATTTTATAATTTAATTACGGCTTAAAATCAAGTCCAAAGCACATTGAAACGCTTGTTTTTCTGATTTATATTCTCTATATTTCTTAGCAAGGGGGCTGTTGCCTACTTCGGCCCTTACCCTGGTTTTGCGACTGACTGCGACCTAAAATAATTCTTGAGTGTGCATTAAAACATAAAAACTGCTGGTCTTTCAAAAAATGTGCTCACGTATTGCTTCAGGTGATAATCACTTGTAAAGGAGCGGTGACGATCGTATAGGCTTACATCACTGTTGCGCACACGTCTTAATTGAGTGGTTTGGGAACACTCCGGGTGCCAACAAAGGTGATTGGCTACAGAGAAACGCGCTCGGAACTCGAATCTCAAATTCAGCTTCTTGACTCCTGCTCAATTCTCCACCAAGCGTGTAGATCCGATCGATGTTTATTCACAGCAGAAGTAAAATATTGAAAGAGCAAGCGAACGAGCGAGCGGTTTCTGTTAAAAAGGGTAAAATGAACACTAGCGCAGTGGCAAACTTCATTAAAAACATTACATAATTAATTAGCAAGGCTTAATAACAGAAACAATAAAAAACATCCAACTCGACATATTTTGGAGAAAACCGTCTTAAAGAATTATGATGATTTAACTCTTATCTAATTCAATTCATTTCCCAACATTAATCATAGTCAAACATTACTACTGTAATTACAATCCTTAACGTACCAAACTGTTTCGCCCAAACGACTGTAACGGCGACGGAAGAGAACACAATAACACGATGAGAACGACGGCCGACAGTATCGTAATGCGGTTTTCGAGGTTTAATCTACAATTTATATCAAAGCTTAAATTTAAGACCGTGAAATAATCAGATATTCAAATGCCGTTGAAACATCAGTTAAAAACATAACGAGTGAAAGGTGCAAACTAATTTCGATTACATCCAGTACGTGAAGCATTGAAGTTTACACAGTTTAACAATTATTAATATCTTGACATCAATATCATTAAAGATGACAGTCCAGCACGAGTTTAACTAAAGTGCAAGAAAGCAGTAGACCAAGTTAAAGTTTTACCTTTCCGCAAAGGAATAGAATTGTTACAAATAATATTAAAGTTATTGCAATGAAAACGTACCTTGAGAATTTTCAATGTCGCAGTTTCCAATTCAACAACTCAACTCAACTTGTCAATTTTTAAAACACAAAATTAATGACGTTACCTTGACAAGATCCAACTGCTAACTGATTTTTAGATTTTACGTGAACAACAAAAAACGCTACAAAAAGGATGTGCAGTGTACAATCAAACGTAAAACGAAATTAAGGTCAGTCTTTGGGCGATAATTCGCCGCTTAGTATAGTGCAGTCTGAAAACCCAATTTGCATACAAAATTACATTCAATCTTCTATAAACCAGTTCCAAAGGTTCGAATCTCGTTGCGGCAAATTAAAATTTACGATGTAGGCGTGCAATATTTTACAATCACTATTCCGTGACACATCCGTAAAGGCGTTTTAATAAGATGGATTATTGCGTCACGTTTATGTACTGCAGTTGGTGGCCAGCAATTTTGCAAAGAATTGAGAAAACCTCAAACGAGAATTATCTTTGAACGTTATTATTCCTTTTTCCATTATTGTCTGTTGTCTTGTCGTTACGTGATGCTACGAAAAAGTATTCTGAGTGAACCAAAATGGGGGGGACAAGCAGTTGTTAGGGGGGCATGGCCCCCTAGCGATGGCACTGAGTCAAAATTGATTCATTAATGAAAACTGCTTAACGTAAGCTTCATAAAAAAAAGAGTGTGGGAGGTTGCTATTTGGCATTTAATTTGTTTAATAACCAATCATTTTTCTCAAATCTTCTTACATTAACCACTTACCCCAAATAATCTTTTTTTAACGTATAAGTTAAAATACAAAACGAATTAGGTTAATGTGGCTTTTTTCAAATTATAGGATTTCATGATTTAGGTTTGTAATAAAAGGAATTAAAGCATAAAAACAGGTTGCAGTCAGTGGCGCAACCAAGGGTAAAGCAAATAGAGCTTCAGCCCCTCTCCATAGTCTAGTTACTTAGAAAATTTAACCCAACAACGCAAGTGTTTAAACGAGTTTTGGACTTGAGATGTGAGCAACGTGGGGCTTGGAGAAGCTGAGCTATTTAATTCTTTCAAATTGTATCAATGTATTTTTTAAATGGCTTTGAAAGATGCAAAGTTTGATCCGAATCGCGTTGAAATGGCTAATTTTTTCGAAAATATCACAAAATTGCAGTTATGGCTTCGCCCCTAGACCCTGTGACCTGTGATATGCTTAAGTTGCACTAGTTTGCTCGGCACGCTGCCAAACTGAGGCATTTTTCCAGCCAGAAATATTAATCGTTTTAGGTTAAGCACCCCCCCTTAAAATTCTGGTTGCCGTCAGTGGCGGAACCAAAAAGGGGTAAGGAGCTTTAACTTCCCCTTCTCCTTGGCCAAATCGTTTGGAAAACTTAACTCAAATATGCGAGCATTTAAGTAGGTTTTGAACTTGATCTGCAGATATGCAGGGCTAACAAGGCTGCGCAATTTACGTTTTTCAAGTAGATTCTTAATCTCAGCAACTTTATTCTTTCCAATGGCCGTAAAAGCGTTTGAAATGTGATCCAAATGACGTTAAAATGGTAATTTTTCCCAAAAAATTGCAAAAATTGCCCAGCAGCTGGGGGCTTTCCTCCAAACCCCCGTCCGTAACACATTTGAATTGCATCAGTTTGTTCAATATGCCGCCCAATTGCATCATTTTTTGGACAGGATCATGTTGACTTTTGATTCAAGCCTTGTAGCAAAATTCTGGTTGCAACTGCGAGGATTTAATTTACCCATTAGATAATGGATACATCACTTGCAGTGGCGGATTTAGGGGGGGGGGATGGGGGGGATGCATCCCCCCCACCAGCCTAAAAGTAACGATTTTGGCCGAAAAATCAGCCTCTGTTTCGAATAATTCGGCTCCATTTTGGGATGCATCCCCCCCCACCGACCTAAACGTAACGAATCCGGCGAAAAATCAGTCTCAATTTTGGTGAAGACCTTTTTTTTTTTTTTTTTTTTTTCTTTTGGAGACCACCTAAATTTGGGCGAAAAAAAACGGTTGAATATCCGACTTGAATGTTGAATAAAAAAAAAACGGTTGAATATCCGACTTCGGCCGAAAAATCACTCTCAATTTTGGTGAAGACATCCGAATTTTTGAGGTTTTGTGCTTCAAATCCCCCCCACCAAAATTTTCTGGATCCGCCACTGATCACTTGCCTTCCCTGAAAAAATTTCTGCGGGCGCCTCTGCCCCTACCCCATGGCTATACGTTTGTGTCAAAGTAATGCAGTATGCAGAGCCAATAATTTTGCGGTAGTTAACAATGGGATAATAACTTTTCTGGTATTTGCTATACCCATTGCGATTTTTGGAGCCGCGGTTCGTGAAAATTTGTTTAGTTTTTGCCGTTCCGCCGATCTAGAAAGGTTGGAAACCGCTGCTCTAAATTAAGAAACCGGTTCGCGCAAACCGACCGAACAGCGCCACTGCTTACGGCGTCCGAAGCCTATGGGCTTCCTCCCTCAGATCCCCGTCTTTAATATGTTTGAGTAGCACCAGTTTGCTCAGCAGGGCGGCTGTCGTAATGCGGCAGTTTTCGAACAAACATAATTTAATTTTTGCTTAAAGCCCCCCGCCTTCCCTAAGCAAAATCTTGGTTGCGCGCCTGGATGTTTACAGAATCGTCGCTTTGATAGTGATTATGACCAGAGCTGGGCAAGTCCGCAAGTTAGTCCGTAAGTCCGCAAATGCGCAATTGCGGACTAACAAAAAAAGTTGCGGATATTCGCAGTGTAAATTGCGGACTTGCGGTTGCGGACTATTTTTAATTTTAGTCCGCAATTCCGCAAATTTTATACAAATATTGAAATTTCTTTCAATTTTCGTAAAATATTTATGTTTTTACCCAGTCAAACATAAAAATCGGCAAAAATATCACGTTTTTCGAGTTTAGGCTGACAAAAATACTAAGTCTGCTTCTTGACCTAATCGCTTTCTTTTTGTTGACATGCTGTTTTTTCGAATGCGGCACAACAACTGACTTTTTTCGAGTTTAAGTTCAATTTGGCAGCCCTGGTTCAGAGTATGGCTTAGTTGTTTTTTACCGTGAGTTCACAAAATTAGTCACTGTTGTATCATTTTTTGTATTGGTAGCCAGTGCCGTAAGGTTGCTACGGTGGAGCCCAAGGGCGCCGTACCCCGACTAACAATTGCTTGAGCCCCCAATTTCGGTTTACTCAGAATGCTTTTTTTGAGCATCACGTAACGACAAGACTAGTGATGTAAATAAAAAAAAACGAAGCTTGTTTTTTTTTAAAAAACGTTTTTTTTTTGCTTGTTTTTTTTGGTTTCAAAAAAAATATTGTTTTTTTTGTTTTTTTTTTGTTTTTTTTGTTTTTAATTGTTATTTTTAAATAATATCACATCGTTGTTTTGTAACACCCTTTAGCGAGCCGGTCCTGAAAACCGTGAAAATCTTTAACAGGTTAAAAGCTTGAAAAAAGACATCAAAACTAATATTTCCTTATTGATCGATTGCAGGTGACGTCATCACGCTGCTAGTCAAACCGTTGGACGTCAAAATTGCGCATCGTCTCTATGTAAATGCATGCAAAAACAGTGATAATTAGGATATAGGGCGTGTTTTCAGGCTTTAAATCAGTTGACTCTTTGTAACATCAAAGTTGAATAGCAGATAAAAGCTTGCAAAAACTGAAAAAGAATTTAATTAGTCTGAATTCGGTTTTTGTTTGTTTTTTTCAGTGATGTAAGTTCGGCTTGCTTTCTAGTAACCACGAGAATTATGTAATTAAGATGGTGGTATTTATCTTCGGTTATCAAATCATGATCAAATTCGAGGTTATTATTGACGGCGCTGAAATAGAACAGTTGTATCTCCTTCATTTGTGACAAAACTAGCACTTCTTTAAACTTTGGTAATTTTATAAGTCTATTTTGCAGGATCTATGTTGATTTTTTGGATTTAGTGTTGTTATTAACGGCTAGAGCTACGATTGCTTATAAGTCAAAACGCATAAACTGTTGTTTTCATTGAGTTATATTTCGTAGGTATGTCATTTAAGTTTAAAATAATGATTTAACAGCCCTTAGTGTAGTGTTTTTCGAGCCTTAATTTGCATCTATATCGACTTTAACTAGTGGTGTTAACAATTATTCGTAATTAGTGCTTGATTTAAACGTTTATCTATCGCATGGTATTGCTGTGGCGTAAAATTTTATGTATTTTAGGATATGGCCAAATTTACGGTGTGAACCAAAGCCAAAAACCTGGCAAAGTAGAGAATAGCAGGCACAATGGACGAAGAGATTTCACAAAAGGCATAACTTTCTAGATTGGATAAGTTATATAAGCTGCTTAAATTGCTCCTGGTAAATTTCAAGTAAAGCCGGCTACCTACAAAAGTTTAAACTTTGAAATCAAATGCTTTAAATATGCCCACTGAACAAATTGAACATTGGTTTTTACCTTTAGTCACTTTCCATATAGCCACTGCCCATGTATGCAACCAGTTTAATGATGTTTTTCACCGCTAATTTCTTTGCCACATTTCAAAAGCATCAATTTTTATCAAAATAGGCCTAAAATTAAGTTATTTTTGCAAAAAAAATACAAAATTTTTGAGCGCTGGGCTCCGCCCCCATACCCCCAGAACAGCTCCATTGCAGATTTCTGGTTAAGAGTCTAACCATGTTTTTGCTCATTTCTATGCCACCAGAATTCTCCCTGATGCCATGTTTTAAAAGCATTTCACCAAAATAAGCCTAAAATTAAGTTATTTTTGCAAAAAAAAATTAAATTTTTCGAGTGCTCGGGGCTCTACGCCCAGACCACCAATGGCCTCCGGCGGAGCTTACAGACCCCCAAAACAGCCTCTCCCCCATTGCAGATTTCTAGTTACATGCCTGAATATAAACGTGTGCTGCCACGGTGCTGCTCATACTCCTAAGTTATCGAATCTTACAATGAGAATTTATTGAGCTAGCCAAATAACAACCGCTATCTACGGAAATGAAGTAGTCCCGTTATCTTTAAAATAACACCTTTTGCAGCTTGCTATACATTCATTATAAAGGGTGACACCACAAAATTCCATCCTGAGTGTCACTATTCTTAGCGACGCCACTGCGAATTGTTGTGAAATAAACAAGTCAGAGAGTAAGAAAGTAGCAGAGTTGCCATTCCACCTTAACTACCGAAACTTCCGCATTTTATTCTTTCATAAGCAATTGTTAGGTCTATGTAGCTCAAAAGAAGCACAGTACCAAACCAAATCTTGAAAAACCATTTAAGTCTTCTCAATCATTTAAAAACTACAATTACATATAAAAAAAACAACAAAAAAAAAAACGACAAAAAAAAAAAAAAACAAGGTAAAAAAACGCCCTTCAAAAAAAAACTTCTTTTTAAAACATTAGACAAGACAACATGCAAAAGCGGAAAAAGGAATAGTAATTTCCAAAGATAATTCCCGTTTGAAGTTTTCTCAATTTTTTGGAAAATCTGCCCATACCAACTGCAGTACATAAATGTGACCCAATAATCCGCCTTATTAACACGCCTTTACGGATGTGTTGCGGAATAGGGATGTATGCCTGCAGAAGCGTTACCGGTATTTCGTTAGTGATTATGACCTGAAACAATACGCCAGAACACTTTTTTAAAAGAATAGCTGTTTTTTTTAGAGCACACTCAAGAAATATTTTAGGTCGCAGTCAGTCACGCAACCAGGAGGAAGGGCCTAAAGGGGCATCAGCCCCATTCAGCCAAGTCATTTAGAAAATATAACCAAAAAAAGAATAAGCGTTTAAACGTGTTTTGGACTTGACCTGAAGTATATGGGGGCTCAAGAGGCTAGACAATTTAAATCTTTTAATGACTTCTGAATTTTAGCAATTTACTGTAAATAACGATATGGTTTTAAAACGCGCGAAACGTGATTTAAATGGCGTTAAAATCGCTATGTTTGCCACAAAATCGCAAAAATCACCTAGCGGCTTGGGGCTCTGCCACCTCTGTAACACGCTTGAATTGCAACGGTTTGTTCAGCACGGGACCTAAATTAGACAATTTTTGTGCAAAAAACATTTACCTACTTTTCGTTCAATCCCTTCTCTCTTAGCAAAATCCTGGTTGCGCTTCTGGTCGCATTCACTCCTGCAGACAGATTTTTCAATCCATTGTATGGGCTGCGTACGAAACGAGCTAAATAACGCTGCCGGGCTTATATGTATCTATTTTCAAAAATGAATACAAAATTGTAGCTTTAAAATATCAGTTTTTATGTACAAAAGTTCAGCCCATTTTTATAGTGCCCCCATTTTCGGTTAGGGCCCCCTCACTTTGTTCGGTCTGGCGACGGCACTGCTGGTCGCGTGTGGTTATCTCGTTCCTACAGTATTTATAGACATTAGGGAATGAAAATTTAGTAATACGGTTAGTGATATAAATGTTTTTTTGCCTTGTACTACGTTTGCCTTTTCCTGTCTTGAAAAAAAAATTGTTTTTTTTGAATATCTTGTTGTATAAGCGGACATACGGATTGTGCTTTGCTATTTGATGGCTTCTCACTGTAATCCAATGGCTTTTAATCTTCGGATCCCCAGCTTCATTGTAGCATTTTTAAGGGTTCGTCGGTGGGGTATGCATTATGCTTTCATGCAGTTTAGGCACCTACTGTATAAGCATAAGCGCAAACAGTAGAGCTGGGGGCTACAAATTCTTAGCCAAGTCACTTAAAAACTTTAACCCAAAAATACAAGCGTTTAAATCTGTTTTGAGCTGGACCTGAGAGTAAGAGGGGCCGGACAATTCTTAACTTTGGCATTTGAAAAAGCAGCTTAATAACAAGTCATGCTGTTGTACATTTACTACAATCAACGATTGTGAGTAACTTCTTTTATTGCGTGGAATGTATCCACCATACGCTTAGCATACTTCCCACAAGTCACAACTTTTGGCTTATGTTTGCTGATCAACTATGAGCAGATCAGTTCGGGAAATGTTGATTGCAAAACTCTTCTACTCGGTCCATAAAAAGTTGTGGACTTGCGGTTGCGGACTTCAAATATTACGAAGTTGCGGACTTGCGGTTGCGGACTTCAAGATTTACGAAATTGCGGACTTGCGGTTGCGTACTTCAAGAATTACAAAGTTGCGGACTTGCGGTTGCGGATTCAAGAATCCTGAAACATCGTTGCTGACTTGCGGTTGCGGACTAAGCTTTTAAACGTGCAATTTTTTTTTTTTAACAGATAACAGAAGTTTATTTGTCGCCACTCGCGTCAAAAAACAAACAAAAAAACAAAGTCAAGGATTTGACAAGCAAATTAGGTATACGAATGGAAAATGGGAGGCTGCGAAGGGACCTTCTCGGTCTTCGAGTCGAGCAGCCACCCGGATTGCTTTTTAACGGTTTAATATAGAACAGACGGATAGAAGATCGTAACCAGGTTGAATGCTGACCAGTTTACCGCAAATGTTCAAGATAAAATCAATTTATTTTTTTTAGATAAGCTTGCATTAAATGTGATAAATTGCGGACTTGCGCTTGCGGATTAAGAAAATTGAAATTTGGTTGCGGATTTGCAGACTGTGGACTTCAAAAAAAGCTTGCGATGCCCAGCACTGATTATGACCTGAAACAATACGGGAAAAATTATGCAATCCCGACTCAGGGAGGAGTTGGCAGACCTCCACCAGTGCCCGGCGAACTGCGTAGTCTTCCGACGCACTGCAAGGACGAAAGCGCAACGTAGTAAATGCGCGGACCGCCCACAAATCTCAAATATAAAACACAAATTTATTAAAGGTGCAGCTTTGGTGCCCCTAACGACTACAAAACACAAATTTGAAATTATTGGGCCAAGTACTCGCGATTTAAATTTTGTTAAGACTTGTTTCTGTAAAACAATGGTACGATTAGGAGGTGTTAAATCGCAATCAGTATATGTATTTACTGTAAATTATAGCCAAAAATATTGAACAACTGCAGGTTTACTATTTCACTATACTCAAAATAAAATAACTCTTTAACATTAAACATTGATTAGATTATTACCAATGCTGCTAACGAATAATAAATCCTTAACTGATGTCGAACTCACATTGCTACTGATATCCAAGAGGAGAGCTTTAAAAGTATGTCCTCTCGCGACCACGTTAAACACAAAATTGACTTGAATCGAGGAGCTTCGGGCTAGACATGTGATAAAACTATTGTTTAAACACGTCCTGCAACAAAGCATGACTTGTCGATTAACTAATCCATTCCAATGCATCACTTGCAGAGACTCCTCGAGAAATATACCAAGACCAGCTATTTGGTTGTAACACTAGCTGTTTTTGTTTTTGTTCAAGCACACTCTATGTAGCAGTTCCTGCTGCAGGTAGATTTTTTTCAGCAATTATGGGCCGTAGATGATAAGAGCTGATATGAGAAACGCTGTCGCTTTATAGAAGATTCGTTTTAGTCATGAATGCAGAATTTTAAAAATTCCATTTGTAGCCATACAATATCAATTTATGTGAAAAAGTTCTGCTTATTTTAGTGCCCCCTCACTTTTGGCAAGTGCTCCATCAATTTCGGCTACTGCCCACTCAATTTCTTTGCTCTGGCGAAGGACTGCTGCGAGGAGACCCTGAACTTGAAAATGAACATCTGATTTCTTAAAAGGGCACTGAGGTCAGAAAATTTTATATTTCATTTGCTCTGGAAAATTTTTGCCAGAACTGAAGACTATAACTTCAAGAAATTTGAGCTTTCTACAACCTTCCGTTCCTGAGATATACCAGCTTATATTTCCCCTTAGAAAGGCTTTTTTCTCTTAGAAATGTTGCCAGGGTTGCCAGTTATAAACAAAATTTTAAAAAAGTTACTGTATGTTCTTGATTCTTAATAAATGTTTTGCGGCAGAGTTATTGTAAAATAAAATAAAGGTTCAGAACGTACTGTAAAATTAGCTACTTTTCAATGAAGGTGAGTCAGCTTTCTAAAATTAGATGGTCTTCAGTCACTATGCTGACGAACTGGCAACACTAAAGTAAGAGGAAAATTGTTGATTTTGAACTACAATATCATGAAAACGAGAAAGACGTAGAAATTTCATATTTGATGAGAATGCTTTTTAGGCTTTTTCCGACATTTCGGTCAACAGTGAAAAACTTGATTTAATTGCTCCTTTAACAAAGCTTCAATAGCTTGTGTATCGCCGTACCAGCGTACAAGCTGCCAGTCAATTTAAACAAACTTAAGAATACGCTCACGATTTTACTGATGGTGTACAGTGGGTTTAAAAAACAGCATTACGTCATACCCAATTCATTTTCCATTTGATAGCAACAAAGAGCAAAAAACAATCGAGCCATTATCTGACATCATTGCTTAAATAAATTGAAATGAGAATACAAGATAAAGAAAAATCCGACTTGCTACAATCCAAAACAAATCCGAAGGACAAAGAAACAAAAAGGATGATGATAAGATGTAGCGATTTATGCAGACACTTCTACTTTTGTGTCACTTAACCATTGATAAACTTTAGTTGAACTTGTAATTTTACACTGTTGTATTCTAAGTTTTGTTGACCAATTCTGTTTGACAGATTAAGTTTTTTTTATTTTTTGCCTAAAATGCCAAAATATTTGTAATTCTGTAACTCGTTTTCTGTTGCAGTTACAGCGTTTTACAACATATTGAAAAAATATACGAGTCGCATTAAATATATTGACTCGTATTGAAAGATTATGTTACCCAGCACATCAGCAGTGAGAGGATAGAGCTTCTGTTACTGAAACGATAGATCTTGGTTCAATTCCCTGTCGAATCAAACCAAGGATTATGAGCATTGGTTTTCACAGCTTCCCTGCTTGACGTTCAGCAATAAAAGGGACAGTGTGAAGCCTCCGCCGTGTGTGGTAGACAGGTGGCAGCTTGACTCGAAGACCGAAAGATTTCTTGACTGTATTCTGGCAAAGAAAACTTGGTAAATGATCTTGTAATTACAACTGCAAACAAAAAACTGCCTTTCCGATCATTTTAGTGTAAATTCAACTTCCCCGCTCTCCAATTTTCGAGATATTTGCTGCATAACAACATTTAACAACGATTTAATAAAATTGAATAAGTACATTCTTATCAAACAAAAAAACTTACTAAATTGAGTTATTTTTTACCTCGGGTTTCCAAAACTGCAGGTAAAAAAAAAGAATTTCGAAGCGCCAAGCTTTGGAATGAAATCAAAGAAAACGGTGACAAGGAGCGCCTTGACTTGTATATCTCACGGTTGTTCCGCGCTCCTTGGACTCAGTGATTGTATACGATACAATTTATTTATATGGTTTTTGATGGTATTGTTTATACGCTTATTTTATCTATTTTTGATCGTATGTGACCGAATCCAAAAATAAAATTTACTTCTTTACCGACATAATATAGATGGAAATCTCGAAACAATGTATTAGTAAAAATGCGACGATGTCGTTTAAGAAATGAGCGTCAACAATTCTGTCGGAATTTGACCCAAACCTAATTAACCCGCAAAGTCGCCTAAAATTCAGTCTCCCTTACTGCATAATAAAGTCAATAAAAAAAAAACTTTTTAAATGCATTAATGGAAAACAAAGTTTTTATTAAAGAGATGCTGCTTGAAATCAGCTTTATTGAAAAAATGAGAACTACTTGAGGTAATAAAGAGGTCCCCCAAACATTTTCCCGCTATTTTCCTTATTCTCAAAACCACACTTTAATCGGTTTGACTCCGTACCATTGGCAACTCTGCATTTTGCAATTTTAAGCAGTGCTGTAGATCAGTAGTGGTAGCCTAGGTCTACAGTTTTCGGTGGCAGTATTCAAATATTTAGATTTGGTTGTAGGCTAACTCACTACTACCACATGGTAAATCGCGTTCCTTAGTCTGCGAGAATTTTTGCAAAATTATGCCTTTTGTGATGTCACAAAATTGCAAAATGCAGGGTTGCCAATGGTGCGGAGTCAACTGGATTAAATCGCATTTTCACGAATTAAAAGAATTGTGGAAAAGGTTTGAAGCACCTCTTTATTAACCCAAGCAGTTTTTATTTCTTCAGTAAAACCTATTTCGAGCCGCATCTTTTTAAGCTTTTGTGTTTATGAAATTTTGGTATCAGATTAGCCTTCGGAGTAGTTTAAAGTGTTTTAATGCATGAACTGGACATATCAATTAAAAATTGATATTCGCAGCTTCCCTGTAGGACGTGCAGCATTAAAAGAGTCAATTTGAAGCCTCCACTATGTTTGATAAACAGGTGGGCAGGTGGCAGCTTGACTCGAAGACCGAAAGATCTCTTCACTTTCTCTCAGCCAAGGCAACTTGGTGAATAAACAAATTACCTAATTACAAATTACCACCATAAGCTTGTCAGTTTCGTGTCCCACATCAATTTTTGATTATTACTTACAATTTTAACCATGAAATTTTTCAAACACAAGCCAAAAAACTTCATTTGTAACTTTTAGAGAACAAAAAGAATAAATTATTTAAATCTCGGCTGGTTTAACAGGTCAGTGATGTCACGGTGACGCATGAACAAACTAGCAAAAATATTGATCAAACAAAACGCGATACAGAAACAAGGTACAAGGAGTTTTGACACCAATTTCGCCTTCCTAGTTCGATTCCTGGGTGCTTCGCTGAGATGGAAGTAGCCATCTTCACGAACATCAAGCCCACGTTTACCAATCCACCGTTAATACACAATTTATTACACATCAACTTAGAAATAATCCGCAGTGAAACTTACACAGGCCGTTCAGGGAAAGAGTAGTGACATCACGTGTAAGCCAAGAAAGTTTGGTAAAAGCAAAGCCAGATTTTTACGATAGTGGCCAACAAAACAATAGTAACATCATCATGACGTCAATGCTCACGTAACTTTGGCATGCATTGATACTACGTGATTTGACATCCGCTGCGGTAATCACGCTGTGGAAACGGCCAACAAGTTCCGCGGAAGGGGGACCGGGTGTGGAGATTTCAATCCTTAAACAACTACAACAAGTCAAGCCATGATGAAGGAGGAAACGGAGGACCCACGAAGAGGTTTCGAACATAGGCGTAGCTAGGATTTTTGACTGGGCGTTGGTGGCCAAAAAATCACATGCAATAACGTCATCAGAAATTTTTGAAAGAGGAACTTTTTGAGGAACAAAACATCGTAGTATAGAAGATCAAAAGCTGTGGGCTGGTTTGGCCCTCAACCAGGATTTTGCTAAAGGGCGGGGGCTTAAACCAAAAGTGAAAACATCTAAATTGGTAGACCTGTTGGGTAAAGTAGTGTAACCCAAATGGATTAACAACGGAGGTAAGGGGGGGTAGCCCCCAGCCGCCAGAAGCTATGAGGGTCTGAGGGCGAAGCCCCACCAGCTACGCGATTTTTGAAGGCTTTTCGAAAAAAAGCTATTTTAATGCCACTAGATCACATTTCGCATGTGTTCAGAGGTGTTTGAAACAACTAAATTTTTAACATTTGAAAACCAATTAAAAAAAATCAAATTGTTCGATCCTCCTTTTACTTACAATTTATGTCCAAAACACTTTAAAATCTTGCATTTTTGGGGTTAAATTTTGTAAGTGACATGGATCAGATTGGAGAAAGTAAGGTCCAATGCCTCTTGCAATATTTTAGCTTTAAATAATAATCCACTCGAAGGTTTTCCTAAGAGGTTTTTGTCATAACATGAAAGTAAGCAGTTTTAGGAGTTCATGTACTGCCAGGGGGCCCAGCCCCCCTCAATTCAAATTCAATAATTTGTTCAATGAGCATTTCTACTAGCGAATTTATTTTTCAAAAAGTATTTCGTCGCATAAAAATTCGCGAAGTGGAGGTGAATTGTTTCTATTGAAAATAGTGCAGTAGGTGGTTATACCTACTAACCCATGTTATTGCCCGGAGCCCCTGGCACTTTGGGGATTTTTGTAACATCTTCATGCTAAGTATAGGAGAAGATCATAAAAGTCTTACCATCTGGTACTGTACCATATGGTACATCCGGCTCTGGTCAAGTGGTTATTGCATCACGTTCATAAAAAGGTGAGGTGAGGGCCTGATGTAGCAACTTTTCGATCAAAACCTCTTAATTTCATCCGGGTTATACATTTAAATTAAATAAATAAATAATAAATAAATTAACCGAGGATTTACAACTCAACAAACTTAATAAGAACGGAGAGATGAGGGTAGGGTTGCCAAATCGGTAGAAACGTTTTCAAGGACGCTACAGCAGGGGCATCCAACTTTTTTCAGCCACGGGCCAAATTTGCTGTTCCAAAAGTTTCGCGGGCCAAAATTTAGTCTTAGGTAATCTTCTTCCAAAAGTAGGTGAAGCCCAAAAAAATAGCTTGCAATAATTAATTATCAACCATTGCAGACCGAAGTTTTTGGAAACTCTTATCACGAACATAATGTACAATTATTGTGCATGCAAAAACTATACAACCAAAGCTGTAATACTTTGTGTCTGCGTAGTTTGTTTAAAAGAAGTATTACAAATCATGAAATGTAAAGTCTATCCATAAACCGCACAATTACCAAATATTTCTTTGATCCTCGAACTGCATATCACGTTGTGTCCTTGAGAAAGACAGTTAAAGCTATGTTTCAATCAAGGCCGAATTGTATCGGTGCTAAGTAACAAATAACAATCTGCTACCTGTATTCCTTTCTCAAAAGTTAAAACTTTCCTCAACTTCATTGCATCGGTGTCAAAAATTGTCTTGCGGTTATCGATTGTCAAATGGTATCTTAGTTGTTATTTTGTTCTAACCATTGTCAGCTGAATTTTACCATTGTTTTCTGAAATTATTACACCATAAACCCATTATTAGGAGTCCTATTGTTAGACACAATGCGGATGCATTTAGCAGTGAATATAAATATCCCATTAGGGTTACCTTGTTAATTGAATATTTAGTTGTTTTGATTTTTAGGTTCATTGCCCAGTTTGTAAAAACCAACAAGATTGGTTCGATTGTGTTACTCTGTAGGTTCAAGGACTTTAAGGAAACCAGACAATTTTCAAGGACATTTGTCGATTTTTTAAGGATCAAGGACACAGCGAGATTTCAAGGCAAATTCAAGGACGATTCTTGAGATTCAAGAACGTTTGGCAACCCTAGATGAGGGTGACTGGTAAGTGAGCTCGCGCTCTTCAAGTCTCCAGTCACCGGCGTATGTGTCGAAGCAGGCGGCGTGCAGCCGTAATCGAACTCGGGTTGCAGTATTGCTTACGCAATAATTAATTAGCGCTCAGTTCCGCTCGGCCCTGCTGCTGACATTAATTGGTTACCAATTGCATGGGCGTAGGGGCTCAAAATGATTTGGGGGGCACCAAAGTTTTGCCCGAAAATTGACTTGAAAGTTGCTTGACAAATCTATCGTTTTTTCTGTCCAAATAAAGGTGATCTCCAAAAAAAAAAGGTCTTCACTCAAATTGAGACAGTTTTTCTGTCCAAGTAAAGGTGCTGTCCAAAAAAAAAGGTCTTCGCTCATGTTGAGACGGTTTTTCTGTTCAGCGCTCGGAATATTTTAGTGGGCAAACGACATGAACTTGCCCAAAATTTTGACGCAAAATCGCCCAAAATATATGAAATTGCCCAAAATTTCGACAACTTACACCAACCGGGGGGGCCAGTGCCCCCCGCCCCCCTCCCCACCTCCTACGCCTATGACCAATTGGTTTCCAAAAATTGAATTGAGGGAGCCCGGGCCCCCTGGTCCTCAATATTATCGGTTACCATTGTTTTCCGCATGTTTTGTTGTACGCGAAAAATACTAAAACAAACAGAAAAGGGGAAAACATTTGGGTTTCTTGTCACATTTTTATCATTGGTAGCATTTCAATTGGGGAGGGAGACCGGACACCCTAGGCCCCCTTGGCTACTCCTACGATACCAAAACGTAATTCGCAAAATTAGGTTCTACAAAGTGAAATTAAACAAAAGGCCAAAATCTATCCTCCTCCTTTGAAACTCTAAGCAATACTTGTTTAAAATGCTGGAGTAGCAAATCGCATTAACAGTTTGTTTTTTTGTGGCGTCATTTATTTGATTATTATCGCATCGACTAAAATATCACCGAGTTATTTAAATATTGAAATATTGTTTTGTCGTAATATATTTCCGCCCAAAAAAATTTAAATTTGGACTCGGTAATTCGTTGTCGTGTCTATGATATCGTCACGGAACAAAGTAAGCTAATATTGTATCAATGTTTGTAGCAGTTGGAAGCTCCATTTTCAATTGAATTGAAAAAACTGAAGCCGTAAAAAATGATAAGTACTTGATGGAGACCACCAATAAGTTAATATGCTTGACTTTCAGAGATTCCAAACAAAACAGACCAACGAGGCTGCAACCCACCTCTTAGCAATATGCCCTTTTTCCGGACCAAACCTAAAAATTATCTCATTGTTGCACCCTAAAGTTTGTTATGCTCCATATTTTTGCTTTATTAACCTAACCTAAAAATTTCATTCTTCTACCGTGAGTGGTTAAAAATTTTGAACTTTTGAGGACTTGTTTTTTTGGGGGGGCGGGGATACCATTAGTAGTACCCAAATTTTTTAAAAATTTTATCTTTAATTTATATTTACCTATCCAGAAAATTTTTGTGTCTAACTTGAGTATTAAAAATATTCGAATTTTTTTGGGGGGGGGGTTATGATGGGATCAACAAATTTTGTCGTATTCTATTTTTTTGTTACATGAACCTAACCTAAAAATTTTATGCGTCTAACTCAGTGGTTCTCAACCTTTTTTTAGTTTCAGAGCCAAATTTTAAACTTCATGACTGTAAGGAGCCTTATGCAATCAATGCAAGTTAACAAGGGATATTTTTGAGAAATGCTAAAATCATATACTCAAAGTAAATAAGGCGTTATTGAAATAGCTGATAACAGTTAATTGTAATAAAGAAGTACCAAACAACAAAATTTATGGAGATCTCCAACTTTAGGGGATCGAGCAAAAGGCTACACCCAAAACGAAGGCGTTGCTAGGGATGGTGGCACCCGGGGCGGGAGTTCGTGTTGCCACCCTTTATGATGTCACACCCTTTATAGAAATTATGTCCAAAAGTAGGTGAACACCTAAAAAAAAGTCTTCGCCGGAAATTGAGTGCGTTTTTGGTCCAAATGATGATGGGGACCGAACAAAATAATAAAAAAAGTCTTCATCACAAATTAGTGGAGTTTTGGTTTCACATCATAAACTGGTGTCATCCCAAAATGGTGACGCCCAGGCGAGCCGCATCGCCCCAAACCCCTCTCTATAGCGAAGCCACTGTCCCAAAGGCAATCCAACTCATGAATGGAAAAGAAAGGGCATTAGAAATGCAGCTGAGAAGCGTAACCAAGATTTTGTTAGCGGAGTGGGGGAGGGGGCTTGAATTTAAAGTTAAAATTTGTCTGCATCTTGCTGACAAGGATCAGTGGGCTCTCTGATGATTTAAAAAAATGTTTAAGTAACTTTGGTAAAGTGACGAAGTTTGGTTAAGTCACATCACTGCAACCATCTGATTATGGGTCTAGAGAAATTTGAATTACTTAACAAACAATACCGTACCGGTAGCAATTTTTTTTCGAAGCACTTTTCCGGGTCCAAGTTTTGCTAAATTTCAATGTAAGTTAACATCGGCTGGGCTGGCATGAACCAAAATATTTGGTAACTTATAATCAAAGCCAAAATTCCCACGAGTCTACAATTGAAACAAATAATCTGGACACTGGACAAAAGAAACCTAAGAGACGAGCCAAAAACAAAAATGGACATTAAGAAAGGAAGATGCAAACCGGATGAAGGTTTAAAGCACATCATCAGCGCGTAACGGCTGTATATAACAATGTTGCCAAACACGTCATGATAAGTTAGTTGGGGGGCCTGCTAATTATGTTGGATTGCATGTTGTTAAGGAGCAAGATTTTCGCCACTTTTTTTCTTTTAGATAATTTTAAGAAACTTAATACATATCCCAATACGTAGTAAACGTTTTCACCTCTTCTTCAAAAAATGTTTGTAGATCGTATGAAATTGGACAATATTTTTTGCTCAAATACTGTAGCATTAGCTTTACTTTTAATCAAAAACTGTTCGATAAATTTTAAATAATTACTTGCAGGTGTGCAGAACCATTTGGAATTGAAATTAAATATTTTTGAAAGGTTAGCGAGAGCCGCATGAAAGATCATGGGGAGCCGCGGATGAGAATCAGTGGTCTAGCTAAAGTGGTTAAAATCTAAGAATTTTGGCTGACTCGTGCGGGGGAACGTTTTGTTGTGGCACTTTCAAATTTTGTCTTAGTCTATCATGATGTTCCATTAACCTACTCGGAAAATTTAGTGTGTCTTGGATAAGAATAGACAAAAACCTTGAATTTTGGCGGACCTGTTTGAGTGGTACCTTTCATTTTAGTACTCGCAATTTTTGTCAAATTTATCATTTCGTTATATCCTGAACATTTCATGTGTCTAGCTTAAGTGGATAAAAAGTTTGAATTTTGGAGGTCCTATTTAGGGGAACTTCCAAATTGAGGCACCTCCAATGTTTGTTAGTTTTAGTTTATTTTTAATGCCTACCCATTCTCAAAATTTGATCTATCTAGCTTTAACTGTTTAAAAGTTCAAAATTTAGGAGGTTGCGTTTGAGGGAAATCCCCACGAGGTAGCACCCAGTTTCGTCGCTAGGGAGAGGCCACCATTTTGGGGTGGCACCATTTGGTTACTTTATTTGGTCTCCATCATTTATTTGGACCAAAAACGATCTCAATTTCCGGCGAAGACCTTTTTTTGGTCTTCACCTACTTTTAGACATAATTTTCATAAAGGATATCACATCATAAAGGGTGACACCACGAACTCCCGCCCCGGGTGCCACCACTCTTAGCAACGCTTCTGGTAGCACCGGCGCTTTCAGGCGGGACCTAGTCCTCCCTGATATCTACAATTGCTCAAAGTTTGAATACTGTGCGTTAAGCGGGTCAAAAGCAGAGCGATAGCTCGGAAAGAAAAAGAAAAAAAAGAACATTGCCAAAAGAAAGATGAGTGATAGTATGTTCAAAAAATCACACCCTTTTTTCCTGTAATATCCACTCTCACCGAGATATACCGGTTTAAATTTGTTCACTTTTTGCCCATTTTTGGCCTGTAAAATTCTGGTCACGTGCCGGATGCTCCAAACTCGGTTTGCATAAAATCTCCATTAGCATCCATATTGTGTCCAAATTTCAGCTTTGCACGTCAAGTGGTTTTTTAGTTATTAGCGAATTAGTAGATTTTCAACCCCAAATTTGCCGTTTTTCCTTGTGTTTTTGAGTCTTAATTCACAATCACTTGACCAAGGATCCTCAAAATTGGCAGAAATGACGCTTACATTACGTCTTTTAGTTGCTCGTGAACGCTCGCGCAAACCAATGCTCATCTATCAAAATGGCCAGTGGCGTACGCAGGATTTTTTATTGGAAGGGAAGTTTTCAAACGTGACATCAGAAATTTGTTCGCGATCTATATTACTTCGGCAAATAAATAACTTAGAGCAATGTTACAAGATGGAATCAAAGTCACACAGTGCGTATTGCAAATAAAACTTTTCAAACAAAAAACATTAAGCATTAAGTATATATCAATAATTAACATGATAAGGTTTGTGACTGAATGATCAAGATAAAATTGCTCAAAACAAAAGCAACAAAAACGCGTATAATTAAAAACAGTAGAAAGTTGCCTGGTGCGTAGCGAGAAATTGGCAATGGGGGGCTGTGTTTGGGAGTCTGGGGGCTGAGCCCCCAGCTGCCGAAGGCTTTTGGGGGTCTGAGGGTGAAGCCCCCAGCCGCCGGAGGCACGGAAATTTGGGAGAGAAGCCCCCAGCGCTTGAAAATTTTGCATTTTTTTTTCAAAAATAACTTAATTTTAAGGCTATTTTGACAAAAAATAATGCTTTTAAAACGTGGCGTAGAAATTGGTAGTGCGAACCTGATCAAACTGTTTGCATAAATAGACTATGTGGGCGGTGGCAAATGGTAACATTTCAGTCCTCTAATTTACAAGCCGGTAAATCACAAAATCATAAGTTGGAAAAACTCACAAGCATTTATAATCTGTAGTTTATAGAGTGAGAAGTTGGGGATGGGAAAGGGGGAGGGCTAACGGAACAAGATTTGAGTGGATTAATAAGTAACTAATACTGATTAATTAACAAATACTGAAACCCCATCTCCATCTTTTTGATGAACCCAGTGCAAAGCATTTTTGCGGTTAAATTTGTTAATTTCGGCAATTTTTTGAAGTTCTTACTGATTTGTAAGTTCTGTCTTCGGCAAATTAACCTCCCCATTTCCCAAGAAACTTTAAATGTTTCAAAAGTGGCTTTAATTCAAGCTGGAGTTCAAGTCATTGCAAAAAAAACAGGCTCAGAAGTGCTAAAAACGTGATATTTTCTTTATTGTGCATTTTAGTCGACAGACCAATGGGGGGGTTTGAACCCCCAAAACCCCCCCTGCGAAAG
>CAWYPQ010000145.1:0-35815 GCA_963965965.1 Trididemnum nubilum
TCTTCAAAAACAAACACAAGAAATATCTTTCACCAATTATAGTTGAAAATTTACATTTCATATTATGATTGCACTATCCTGTTTTTGATTTAATGAATAAGAGGTAACCTTAATAAATTAAGTTTTTCTCTGGATGAACATGGGGGCTGCAGAATCAGATACCTAAAGATCAATTCATTGCCTCCCTCTTGTCAAGAATTATTGTAGTAAATGTCTCAATAGAATTGTCATCTTGTTGTTATTGACAGTGTAAATAAATTAATGATTGAATAAATTTTTTTAATAAGAAAAAAAGTAATTAAGGTAGCACACCCACACATATCCTTTTTTGAACCCAAAGTAAATGGCAATAAGAAATGCAAGCAAGAATTACAAGGCACCATGTAATAAAATAAAAGTAGCAGCCAATTGTTGCAAAAAAGTAGCTCTATAAACAAGTTTGCTGAGCAATATATACAAGTACAAAACGACAATGCAATACACTTTCATTTACAAAGTCATAGCTGTGAAATAGCCAGCCTTCTGATAATTCAGCAGTTTCAACTTTCCTTTTATAGCAGCAAACTCAAATTTAATCTAGATAGCACGAAGCAATTGGTTTAATTTTTTATTTACTTATACTGCTCACACAATAACTTCTTGTATTCTTTTTTGAAGCGAAAAAACGAAAATGATTTTAATTTTGAAAGTATATTATTCCAAAGTTGGACCCCTTTAAATTTAAGTGAATTTTTTCCAGAATTAGTTCTCACAAAGTCTAGAAAATAATTTTTGTTAGATTTACTTCTGGTGTTGTAATTGTGAGCTAGATCAAGGGATAAAAAGTAGTTTTCAAAAATCTGAGGCAATGCTTTTATATCATTGAGATACATAAACTTTCCTACTTCATAGTTATAAATATCATCAATTTTCAAAAATTTATATTTGTAAAACAAAGTGTTGTTCATTATTTTGTCTTTCCAGGAAGTTTTGTTGATAATTCTTAATACTTTGTTCTGAAGGATTTGAATGGGTCTTTTCCTAGTTTGAGATGCACAACCCCAGCCAAGAATACCATACAGTATTTGTGAATAAAAGAAGACATAATACAAATTAATCAGATTTTTCTGGTTAAGGTAATGGCGCATTTTTGCAATAATACTAACTGCTTGAGACAATTTTTTCCCTAAAAATTGAATATGAGGCTCCCAATTCATGTTTTCATCTAATATTATTCCTAGATATTTGGCTGACTGGCATTTTTCTAGTTCAATGCCTTTTATTGTAACAGCAAATTTGCACAGTTGAGAAGTTTTAGTCTTGGGTTTTATAAGTAGATGCTTTGTTTTTGAATAGTTCAAGGATAACTTGTTGGCATTTAACCATGCTTCTATGTTAAGTAGTTCATAATTTACATCTTTGTTAAGGGTTTTTAAATCATCATTAGATAGGAACAGCGCTGTATCATCAGCAAACACTCGCGTTTGAAATTTTGAAGCATTTGGTAGATCATTAATATATACTGAAAACAATAATGGTCCCAAGGTAGAACCTTGTGGAACTCCACATACTATGCTTTGCTGGTCTGAATAGGTGTTATTAACATGAACAACTTGTTTTCTGTTTGTTAGATAGTCATTAATTAATTTTAAAGAGTTTCCTCTCACTCCATATTTTTCAAGTTTGCTTAGCAAGATTTTATGGTTCACGGTATCAAATGCTTTCGATAAATCTAACAAGATAAGACAAGTAAATTTTTTGTTGTCACAAGAGTTTTGTAATTTGTTTATAACATCACAAATTACATGACTAGTTGAATGTTTAACTCTGAAACCAAATTGCTCATTTGTTAAAATATTGTGGTTACTAAAATAGTTGTTCAGTCTATTGGAAATAATTTTTTCAAATATTTTGGAGAAGGGTGATAAAACTGAGATGGGACGATAGTTTGAGGCTGTGTATCTGCACCCGTTCTTAAAAATTGGGGTTACTTTAGCAATTTTTAATTTTGAGGGAAATACACCATCTTGCATACATTTATTATACATGTTAGCTAAAACAGATGAAGTATATTCAGCTGACATTTTGATAAATTTGATGGGAATATTTTCGATTCCTACTGATTTTTTTCCATTTAAATGCATCATTTCTTGAAAAACTTCACCTTCTGTGCAAGGCTCACAGAAAAAGGAATTTGGTGAAGATGAAATAGTGTTTGGTGTTTCAGTTTCAGGTATTTTGGATGCCATTTTTGGGCCAATGTTTATGAAAAACGAGTTTAAATTATTACTAATTTCTACATTACTGGTTAGACTTTCATTTTTTTCATTTATTAGTTTAGTTATTGATGCCTTGAGTTTGTTGTTTCTTTCTAAAATTTGGTTTATTAATCGCCATTGTTTTGAAAGATCATTTTTATTTAACTGTATCATGTGAGCATAATAGTTTTGTTTAGCTATTCTTTTGATGGAGGTTAATTTGTTGGAGTATTTTTTGTAGTTTTCTATCAAAACTGGATCATTTTTTTTATAACATTTTTTAAATAATGCATTTTTTGTTTGAATAGATTTTAGTATTCCGTTACTAAGCCAAGGCTTTGCATTGAGTTTAATTTCTTTTCTTGTTTGAGGTCGAAGAGGTGCATGCTGATTTACTATTTTTGAAAATCCTTCTAAGAATTGAGTCATGGCCTTATTTGAACAGTAGTCTTTGTTACCTAAAATCAGCGCATTAGTTTTGAGTGATAAGTTGCTTATGTCATCTAGAAAGTTATCTCTATTAAACTTTTTTAGGTCTCTTATCATTTTTTTGTCAGGAGCACAATATAAAAGCCTTTTGGCTAAAATACAAAATGTTTGTAGATGATCTGAGATTTCATAAGTCAGAATTCCCCTGTTGGTTATGCTGTTAGTTGTGTTAGTATACATGTGATCAAGCAGCGTTGCACTAGATTCCGTTATGCGGGTAGGTTTATTTATGACATTGTTGCATCCTTCAGAATATAATGCATTAAGGTAATTACCTATATTTTTTTTACTTTCATGTTTTAAAATATCGATATTGAAATCACCGCAAAGAAAATAGTCATACTTTTCAAGATCCATTTTATTCAATGTTTGCAATAACAGATCCTGAAATTCATTAAAAGTATTAGTTGGATGCCTGTATATCACACCAACAATAATTTTTTTGTTAGCAGCTAAATTTAATTCAATGAAAATAGTTTCACTATCAGCTGATTGAAATTCTAAATCATGCCTTCTTGAATATTTTAAGTTATTTAATATGTAAATTGCTACTCCTCCTGCATTAGTAGTGGAGTTAGAGAAAACAAACTTATAGTTTTGAATTGAAGCATGATTAATGTTGTTTTTATTGAGCTTAGTCTCAGATATAGTTATTATGTCAGGAAAATTATCTAATTCATGAATAAGTTCTTCTAATATGTGTTTATTTTTGACAATAGATCTAACATTGAAATGTATTATGGACAGGCCATTTTGATTTTTTGAGTTAGTTAAACACTTTTTGTACCATTCAACACCCCGATACTTGCAATTAGGTTTTATTAGATCATCTAGGTTTGGTTCATTATTAAGAGTGCTGGTAATTTGCTTAAAAATATTCTGATAAAACATTTCTTTAAATTCAACATCACAAACTTGTTGAAAAGGTAAAATATCAATTAGACATTTTGAGCAGATGTAGGATGTGTTTGAGTTAAGGTAAAGCGAAATTTGCATTGCTGTAAGCTTTGTACATCTAGTATGTTGCCACTTTAAACAACTGCTGCACTTTGCAGCAGGCTGACTGCCACATGTTTTGTTACAAATGTTGCACTCTGAACTATTTGCTTTCATAAATGGAAATTGATCAACTAAGCACAGTAAGTATGCTGTATTAGCACTTATTCTTATTGTAATAACAGAAAAGTAGTATAGTCACTTACAACATTGTGGATATCTGAGTTTAATCACCAAGTTCAGTCACTAAATTGTAGAGGGCTTCTTGAGAGACTATTTTTTCATGTTTTTAATTGATGTTGGTAAACACTGTTCCCTTATAGGTCCAAACGTTTTTGTCACCAAGCAATGATTTAGCTTCATTTAGCAGTGAGAGCCTTCTTTTTGTAAGTGACTCTGTCACTGCCAGTCCAGTCCTTGAAAATAAACGTTTCCTTTTAAAAACTTGGTTTCTGGTAGATCTTCTTAAAAATTTTATCATAATAGGAGTATTACCATTTCTAGCTGTTGAGAGAGGGTGGGCTATGTCCACACAATTAATGTCTAGACTCAGATTTAGATGAAGATTCAAAGTGGTAATTACTTTGAGCAAAAATTCGTCATAATTGCTGTGAGCATTGGGAAAATTATGCAATCCATGAAGTATCAGACAATTATTACGTCCATATTGTTCAAGTTCATCAATGGAGAATTCCAGTTTTGCAATAGCAGCTAGGATTAAGTTGAACTTGATGTATAGTTCCTCTATGTGTTGACTCAGTTTTGCAATTTCCAATCCCAAGTCTATTTTGTTTATCTCTGTTTCATATAAGCTGGGCTCAATGCTTTCTGGTTGTACGTTTTGTGTAGCTTGATTGTTGGTTAATGAAGAGTAGTTTTTGTGTTCATCCTTGTTTGACTTAGAGATACCATCAGGAGCATTAGGCCTACTCATTACTGGTAGGCTACTAGCATTTTCAGAACTGGCAGCCGATGGGTTATCCTTTAGTGCATTATGTCGCAAAATAATTTTCTTTTGATTGTTTTTAACATCTTTTAATTCGGATTCCATTGATACCAAGGTTTTCATTAAATTTTCCATTTTTATTTATCCACAAATTCAAAATTATAAATTATTGCAAAAGTAATATAATATGATTATTAGGCTAATTTAGCAAAATGAAGAACCTAGTTGAAGAGCATTTTCTGAAACTTATTCAAATAGAATGGTCAGTTTATTGATGTTACATTTCATTACCACATTGTGAACAGTGGTCTTGGTGATTTCAAAATATTTAACCATAGGTGGGCACCAGTCCGTTAATCGTTAATCCGTTAATAACGAAGCTAACTTTTTCGTTTACTCGTTAATCCGTTAAAAAGTTTTTTCAGGTTAACAGACTAAATTAACTTCCGTTAAGTTCTGTTAACAGACTAAAGTAACTTCCGTCAGTTTCTATTAACTTCCGTTAAGGTTTTTATCGTTAATATCTTGCACCATTTATTCATCGTATCGGTACAAACCAGTTTGCACTGGTAACACTTCTTGCGTATTAGCACGAGTTTTATACAAGAAAGCGAAGAATGGAGCTCTTGTTTGTGGCAAATAATGAGCTGCAGCCTCATAGGTCTATTAACTATCGCTGTTCACAATTTCCAAAGATTTTCCAATCGCAGCTTCGTTAGTGCATTTGAACGTATTTTTATCTTAAAATTAGATTAGACTGTACAATGTAACTTCCAAAACACAAAAAGACCACCATAGCAATAAATATTTCCTTACAATCTGCTCAACAACGTCGATACGTGTTCTAGAAGCGAGTGAATAAAAAGAAATGTAAATTACACGCAAAATATTAACGAATTAACGGACTTTATTAACTACCGTTAATTGAAGCTGAAAATAACGGATTAACGTTAACGGAAGTGTGAAGTTTGTTAACGGACTAGTGGTTAACGAAGCTAACGTTTTGCATTAACTTGCTCACCTATATAATTTAACACGATTATTTTGGTAAAGCTGGCAATTGCATACATGATGATTTGGTGTTTCATCCTCTAGGCTACATTTTGGACACTAAGAAGACTCAGCGCCACCTGCAGTTTTCTTGTGTCGTTGTAGATTGCAGTGCCCAGTTAAAACTTGCACTACTTCATTTGATTGAGGCCTGTTAAGGTTAAGGAGACCTTTTGTTAGTCGAGAAGACGTCCAATCTACAGACTCCTTCATGCTCAAGCGGTCTTTCCGTTCATTCCTCATAGATTTCCATTTATCTGTGGACCAGTCCTTAACCGTGCTAACAAAGCTGGCATACGGGACTGTAATAAAAGGTTCAGGACCATGCATTTTTGATTTAGGTCCTGATTTGGCTACATAGTCTGCCACTTCGTTGCCATGTACCCTTGCATGTCCAGGAATCCAGGCAATACTGACGTGGTTTTGTTTACCTAACTGATTTAAGTTTCTAATGCAGTTGAGCTCTGTAATTGATGTTACAGTGCACTTTATGAGTGATTTGGTAGCTGCTTGACTATCAACCAGAACGACAATACTTTGGTTGAGCACTTTTTCCAAAAGCAGGTTCTTTGCCACTTCTGAAATAGCTAAGACTTCTGCCTGGAACACAGTGCTGTAAATTCCAAAGTAGAAAAATGTTTGTTTTGGGGAGTTGTTTGGGTATTCTGAATAAAAACCGCACCTACTCTCCCATTTAGTTTCGAGCCATCGGTGTAAACCTTGACAGTGTTCTGAATTGGAACGTTTTCTGAATTGAAGCTGCTGATCGTAAGTTGATCAATAGTCAACAATCTGAAATCACTAGGCTAACAGGGCAAGTAGAAGGCTATCTTCAACTTGTTAAACGTGAACAGCTAAGCAGAGAAGCGTACAGTAAGCGTTTTAATTTGCTTGTTCATGGTATTGATGAAGAAGAAAACAACGCTTGGGAAACTAGATCTACCACTGAAACTAAACTAAAGAAATTTTTAATCGAAGGCCTAAATATTGAAAATGTAGATGATTTACAAATTCTTGACCTGCACAGGCTCCCTCAACACCCATTATACCGCAACAATACTAAAGTGAATAGACCTATTTTTTTCAAACTTGCAAGCAACTATGACAAACAATTGGTGATGAACAGTCTGAAACATCTTAAGATTTACAATGAAGCCAGGTTAAACAATAATCCTGATGCAACTAAAATCTATGTTAGCGAACATCTTCCCCAACCCCTTTATCTACAGAAAAAACAATTGCTACCGTTTTACAAGAAGGCAAGATTTGAAAACAAAAGAGCCAGTTGGTGTATCCAAAATGGCGAATTCTGTCTGTACGTAGATGGCAAGAGAGTTATAAACTAATAACTGAACATTACTAACACTCGATCTAGCCGCTTACTAGGCCTAAGAATCTGTGACTTGGCCAAGAGCTGATTAAAAGTAACTGTTTTGATTTAACTAACTGTTACTGTTTTTTTAATTAACTGTTACTGTTCTATTTATTTACTGAAAGGAGCGACTTGGAAATAGACCGCTAGTGTTTTATGCTGAAATCTCTAATTTATTTATCAAATCAAGCAGGAGTGTAACCAGAAATCTGCAATGGGGGAACTGTTGTGGGGGTCTGGGGGCGAACCCCCAGCGCTTGAACCTTTTGTATTGGCAATAACAACTCAAATTTGGGCCTATTTTGATAAAAATTGGTGATATTAAAACGTGGCATGAAGGTTGGCTTTGCAAAAATATGATTATGCTGGTTGCATAAATCATGGGCTACGTGGGAGGTAGTTGTTGAAAAAACTTCAGTTCTCTTTATTTACAATTCGGTAAATCATAAAATCCTATACCGGAAGTATAAATTTTATAGAGAAAGGTATAATTAGGGGGGTTGGTGGGAGGAGGTTGGAGAAAGGTGATTGGTAATTGGCTACTGACTAGCCCCCCTCCCATTCTTGAGCTAAAATATTTTTTGATGGGACCTGTGTTAGGCATGTTTCAGTGAGCGGTCAATTTTATTGCAAGTTATTAGCCATTTTTGGGGGTTTTCTCGGATTTTTGAGTTTTGCTTTGCCAAATTGCCCCCCCCCCCCTTTCCTCAAATAAACGTTTTAAAATATACTTTAAATAAATTAATTTTTTTTTTTAGTCTATTCCGGTGCAGAAGAAAGTCTCAAAAGTGCTAAAAACGTGTATTTTCTGTATTCTCCATTTTGGTCGGCAAGCCAATGGGCAAACTATAGCCCCCACTCCTCTTTCTACGGTACTGAAATCAAATTAGCTTGGAAAAGAGTATAATTGAGAAACTAGTGAGTTGCTCTAAGTTGTAACATGCTAAAACCACTCAAATCATTATTATTATTATACTCATAACATTTTTTCTCTTTAGAAAAGTATTTTTGAAGTTTGACTTCACTATTAAATAGCTCCATATTTTTTTTATGTTTATTATTTGTGTTAAATTTTTAGTTTCGGTTTTTTGTTGATGGTTATTCTGCGACATTGTTTTACATGATATGATCTACATAAATAGCTTCTCTTTTTAGAAATTTTACAAACTGATCCACAATCAATTTGGTTACCTCTGATTTGCATTACTTGAACAGTATTTTAATTTTTTTACCACTAACGCCACCGCCGTCATGGTGCTGTTTGACCACTTCGTTCATTGCTGTTGTGTAATGGCGCTTTTGACTTTTGATGAAGTTGGCTTAATCGATTTCATTACTCCAAGTCTAGCAGCCACACCACCTTGTGTCCAAGAAAGTAATAATGAGTCATGTGACGAGATTCTCCAAATTTTAACCTCAAAAATAAATTCTTGTATATATTTTGATGTTGTTGCGCCAAAAACCAATTTTAATTTTTCTAATTCTCTTATTCTAGTACATTTAAACATTTGCTCTCTTTACAAACATTTTGATTCCTTGTGCTTATTTCTTCAGTCTCTACCTTTTAAACCTGATGTGATATGCTTAACTGAAACACGCATTAAAGATCAACCTCTGGCCAACATAAATCTCCTCAATTACAGCTTTGTTCATACTCCGCCTCAAAGTAATGCTGGTGGTGTTGCAGTTTATGTATCGCTAAATCTAAAATTTTCCTTAGACGATAATCAACGTCAGTCGCATAATTCTGAATCTATTCGGTTAAATTTGCACCATCATGAAAATAAGTCTCCAATAAGACTTGCAGTTATATATCGTCATCCCTCCACAACTAATATCGAGAAATTCTTAGGTGACTTTTCTTCTTGCTTGAATGAATCCACTTCTGGTGACAAAACGTTGTATTTGGCAGGTGATATAAGCATCAATATTGACAGATCAAGCAGAACAAAAACAGCAAATGATTATATTAACGAGATGCTCAGTTATAATGTAATACCAATAATTACATTACCAACAAGAGTAACTTCCAGATCTTCGAGTATTATTGACCATATCATAACTAATGACGTCAACCACAATATAATACCTTTTGTAATACCTGTACGAGATGATTTATCAGATCATTATGTTGTAGGCTGTTGCATAAATGACTTCTCTAAACCTCCGTTGAAAAAGAAACAAGAATTATATGTTTGAGATAAATCAGCCTTAAATTCTGAACTAGTCTGTGAAGATTTAGCAACTAATTTATCTATTTATTTTGAAAAGCTACCAGCTTTGAATACTGCTAATTATAATACAATTTTTGACGGATTTTCACAGACAATCCTTTCAACTATTGATATTCATGCCCCAAAGAAGAAATTATCTCGCAGACAACAAAGATTACAAAATAAACCTTGGTTGACCAAAAGCATTTTGATGTCAATTCGTAAACGACGTTTTATGTTCAAATCTCATTTTCTTCTAGGCAATGACGGCCAAAAATCTTTTTTTCGAAAATATTCAAACAAACTTACTAAGATAATAGCTCTTGCCAAAAAATTGTATTATTCCTCGGTGTTAAACCAAAACAAAAATAACTAGAAAAAGATTTGGGAAATAATACGATCAGTACTTCCCTCGAAATCGAAAAGCACTTCATCATTTTTTGATTGTTTTGATACAGAAAAAATTGTAAACACACCCACTGACCCTAAATCAATTCTAAACTCCTTTAATAAATTCCTTTGCACTATAGGCAAAAATCTTGCTGATGATATCCCTCAATCTGATACCATTCAAAACTTCTCAAATTATTTACCCAATCGTGTTTCTCATTCAATTTTTTTGAAATCACCCAGCACTACAGAAATATCAAATGTTATTCTTTCACTTAACACGAACAAAGCTGTTGGTCATGATGATATTTCTGCTTATTTTCTCAAAGTTGCCTCAACCATCATCGCACCATACTTGCAATGCTTTTTTGAATTTTCCTTTATTAATGGCATATTTCCTGAAAACTGTTCACTTGCTAAAATCATACCTCTTCACGAAAAAGGAAATAAAACAAACCCAAGCAACTATCGACCCATTTCAATACTAACTTGTTTCTCTAAAATTCTTGAACGTCTTACGTATAATAGATTTCAGGAATTTTTAAAAAACATAACGCTATTCATAAATTACAATACGGATTTCAGAAACACATATCTCCTAGCCATGCCTGCCTTGACAGTGTAACAACTACTCTTGATAATATCAATCAAAGAAAATATACAGGACTTATCTTTTTAGATCTTCAAAAAGCTTTCGATACAGTCTCACATAATATTTTGCTTAAAAAACTTGATCATTATGGCATTCGAGGACCCGTCCATAAACTTATTTGTTCTTTCTTACATCGAAAACAATACGTTTCGGTTGGCGATATACAATCTGAAATTGAATCTATAACTTCTGGTGTAGCTCAAGGGTCAATACTTGGTCCACTTCTTTTTCTACTGTACATTAATGACCTAAACAATTCCGTCAATTGTCTTCCACGTTTGTTTGCTGACGATACTTGCCTCATAATAGATAGCCCAAATCTAGCATCATTAGAAACTGAAATGAATAAGGATTTAGCAAACGTTTACAATTGGTCCATTGCTAACAAATTAAGTCTAAACCCATCAAAATAAAACCATCTTATTATTTCCCCCAAACAAAATATACTAAGTCCCCATGTCACCTTAATTGTTAATAACTTACCAATATTATCGTGTGATAAAGCAAAATATTTGGCTGTTTTTATTGAATCACGGTTAAACTTCCATTCCCACATTAAAAGTGTCGAAAATACGGTTGCTAGGTCGGTGGGCATTCTTTCAAAATTGAAACATTTTCTTTCTTCTAATTCACTTCTCAAGCTATACTATGCTTTTATTCATCCTCATTTGTTGTATGGTTTATCCATTTGGGGTTGTACCCACATATCTTACCTATCAAAATTACAGACACTTCAAAACAAAGCTGTAAAAATTATCGGCGGCGGCAAATATACGGACCATGCTACACCATTTTACTCTAAACTAAAAATCCTAAAAATTCCCGAATTATATAAGCATGAAGTTGCAAAACTTGTATTTCACCATTATCATCAACGTCTCCCACCTTTACTGTCAAACCTTTACATTAAAACTAACCAAGTTTCTCAAAAGTGTACACGTTCATCAAGCACTGCCAACAATCCTACCTTACACAATTCCTCTTTACAAAACAACCAGACTTCAAAAAAGCATCAGGTACCAAGGTGTTAAAATGTGAAACAAAATTCCAACAAGCATTAAAACCAAACAATCTTTTAAAAGCTTTAAAGTATCATACAAAAATTATCTAATGAAAATGTACTAGTATGTATTACAGAAACTTTAATATACAGTATAAAACATTGGTATTGCAATTTGGGTGAAATTCGTCACTTGCTTCATGACAACGATATGTTTTTGATTAACTTATATCGTTTCAACTGGTAATCGGGGTGGCTGCAGACTTTGAAGACCGAGAGGTCAACTCGCAGTCTCCCTCGCCAAATTAATTCTTTAACTTTAATCGTTTGTTTATATTATGTGAATTTTGTGTCAAAAATAAATAAACTTGAACTTGAACTTGAACTTTCAGATTTGATAGCATTCTTTTTATCCATATTTCGACATTCTAAATTTCTCTCAAATACCTTAGTTTTGTTTATTCGGTCTGCTGACATTTGCAGCAGCGGTATGAATCTTCTAGCCTCATTGCAAACATCAACATGGTTTTTCGTTTTCCCAAAGGAACCAACTGGGTTGACATGCCAGAGCCCACTACAACAGTGATTCTGTATGACCCTCGCACTGCCTCAACGAATAAGAATTCGTCAATGGGAGTTATGTTGAGCAATATTTCCAGAGCACCAGCAGGGGTGCAAGGAAAAGCTGATAAAATCATTAGGAAAGTAAGTCTCTACACCTTTGTAGACAGGGGTGACGAAACCTGGGGGAGATATATCTCCCCCAATAATTTGACTGTATCCCCCCCAATAATTTGAGTATGGTCTTCATCTGCATCCCTTCGAACAATTTGACTCTGGTGCGCATCTGAGCGCAGGTTTTCGCGAAAAAAGTGTTCCATGTTTGGTAAAGACCTTTTTGGGGGGGGGGGGTCTTCACCTGAATTCGCGTGGATAAAAAGTGTTTCATTTTTGGTGAAGACAGTTCTTTTTTTGGTCTGCACCTGAATTCGCAGGGAAAAAAGTGTTCCATTTTTGGTGTAGACCTTTTTTTTGGTTTTCACGTAATCTGCTCACCTGAAAAAAAATCGTGGTCGAGGTTCATCCTCCCCAATGCTGAAAAATAGAGCAAAATTGGGGTAAAATTGCAAATTATCCCCCCCCCAATGCTCAACAAGTTTTTGTACCCCTGCTTGCACATACTTTTTGTTACACCGCCAGCCCAGGACACATGCATACGACATGATTGGACGCATCATAGCTGTATATACCCATTTTGTAACGGGTCATAGGGATAGCGCTCTGATAGCGGTTAATCGGCTCGGTTGAACAACCTACGAGCTATATTGGTCTGTTGGCTTATTAAGCTTTTGCTTCCAGATATTTCTTGTTTGCTGCTATTCCGTTGCTTCGATTCGTGAGGTCATTGATTGGAGCAGTCGCGCGACTGCGACAATTTCATGGATGATTTTATTCCCCACGTGTTACCCACAATTTATCTACATTGCGTTAATGCTGTAGTTGCTTTGCTGGTAATTCGGGTAATATGTGGTTTCCAAGTTAGCTTGCTGTCCAGAGTAATACCTAACAGCGTCGCTTCCTAAAAAGTTCAGGTTTTGAAACATTCATTAACAAGAAACCCAGATCTGGATTCCGTTTGTGAGTGAACAGTACAATTTCGGTTTTTTTGCTGCTAAGCAGTAGCTCTTGTTTCGAAGCCCAGTTTGCAGAAATGTTTATTGCTTTCTGGGCCATACCTCTGATCCAAAGCATATCAGCACCAGTGACCAACGCTGCTAGATCATCGGCATAAGCTTAAACATAAAAGCCCTGCTACGTACTCCAGCACTAGGAAAAGACATTTTTGAAGACCTTTTTTTGGAGATCGCCTGAAAAAATTTTTTTGTTTTTTCGTAGAACACTTGCGCCTGTGTCCTCGGTCCTTGGTCTTGGCCTCGAGCATTCCTGATCTTGGCCTCGAGAGGGTCTGTCCTCGGAAGGGCTGTCCTTGGCCTTGGCCTCGGATGCTTTTTGTGTCCTTGGCCTTGGCCTCGTGCCTTGTGTCCTCGACTCCACCTCTGCTTATTGGAGGATAGGCGTAGCCAAGGAGGGGGGCCCAGGGGGCCGCCCCCCATAGAAATTTCACCAATGACGAAAATGTGACAAAAAAGTCTATTGTTTCTTCAGTTTTAGTTTCTTTTTAGCATTTTTCGCTTACTACAGTAACTAACAACAATATTGAAGACCAGGGGGCCCGGGCACCCCTCAATTTAATTTTTGCCCGCCAATTTAAACGTATAACCCGGAAGAAATGGAGAGTTTTCGTCCTAAACGTTGTTATCTCAGGCCCACATCTAGCCTTTTTATGAACGTAATACATTAACCTGGGACGGATTTACCATAATATGATACAGTACCAGCTTGGGACCCCGCACTCAATTCGTTAGACTTTTTTTGATCTTCACCTACAGTATATTTGGCAGAAAGATGTTGCGAAAATCTCCAAAGTGCCAGTGATCCAGTGCGATGTAAATCCGGCCCGGCAATAACATGGTTAGTAGGCGTAACCATCTATTGCACCATTTTTCCATAACAATTCAGTAATTTACCTCCACCTTGCAGGTTTTTACGCACAAAATACTTTAAAAAAAATTACAATTGAAAATAATGATTGAAAAAATCATTTAACTTCAATTAAGGGGACCTGGGCCCTTTGGCCGAACATGTACTCCTATAACTGGTTATGTTCATGACAAAACAAAAATCTCCACGGAAAATCTTCGAGTGGATTATTATTTACTGCTAAAATGTTGCGAGAGACAATGCACCTTACTTTCTCTACCTGGACCAAATCACTTACCATTACAATTTAACTCCAAAATGCAAGGTGTTAAACGTGTTTTGGACTTAAATTGCTAGTAAAAAGAGGATTAAACAATTTAATTTTTTCAATTGGATTTCAATAATGTCAAACATCTAGTGCTCTCAAATGCCTCTGAACACTTGCGAATTGTGATTCAATGGCATTGAAATAGCTTTTTTTTCCAAAAACTTACAAAAAATCAGCCAAGGACTGGGGATTCGCCCCCAGACCCTCAAAGCATCCGGTGGCTGGGGCCCCGCCTCCAGACCCCCGTCTGTGATACGTTTGAGTTGCACTAGCTTTCTAAACATGTTTACAAAGTTAAATATTTGCACTTGTAAACTATTAGTTTAAGCCCTCTCTCTTTGCAAATCCGGGTTAAGTGCCAACAGGTAACGATTTCAGATTTTCCATCCTACGATATTTTTGTCCCACAAAAACTTCCTCTTTTGAAAATTTTTGACGACGTCATTGCATGTGATTTGTGGTTTAGGCCTCCACCAATCAAAAATCCTTGGTACGCTTATGAATTAGAGATCGCCTGAAAAACTTTTTTGAAGACTTTTTTTTTTTAAACACTTGCGGCTTTGTCCTTGGTCCTTGGCCTCGAGCATTCCTGTCCTTGGCCTCGAGAGTGCCTGTCCTCGGAAAGGCTGTCCTTGGCCTTGGGCCTTGGCCTCAGATTTTTTTGTGTCCTTGGCCTCGAGCCTTGTGTCCTCGACTCTACCTTTGCTGATTGTGTTATTATGCTGAAATTTTTGTTTTGCAACAATGAGCGGTGAGAAAACATCACATATTCATCTCAAAATCAGCAGCACTAATATAAACACTGAACAGTTCCCATTCCCACTGAAAATTACGCATGTTGGAGAAATAATACATTACAAAAACTGTCGGCAAATCTAACCTTAGCATGGCGCAGAAATTATTTAACTTTTCCTAGTATTTTTTTATAAATTCCTTTAGAAAAAATATTTTTACTTCAAATCAACCCAACTTTTAGGCTGAAATACATTACAAATAACTTCTGAAAATTTCAAGTTGTTGAGGTAATGGGAAGTTTCTCGATTCTTGAGGTTTTCCAAAGTCACTTACCCAATCTAAGCTTTTTTTAATCTGTAGGCCTACTTCCTGATATGACGTCAAAAGAGATTTTGTGACTTAACTAACTTGACTTGGGCATTTTGTGATTCAGCATCAAAAACGAATCTATGCACAAAACTGAACAGACTGTGACGTCATCGACAACATGACGTCATTTTTAGATCTTGTGCGTGACGTCACAAAGATGACGTCATCAACTTATTGCTAACTTTTCATAATTTTGGTGAACACCAACCCGCATTTCAAATTTGGTGTTTCATGAGTTTTAGTTCAGGAGTTAAATAGGGTAGGTTTACCCCGACAAGATTACTATGGTAGAGCTTGTATATACAGAAGCAGTGGTGGTCAAGTTACTTTGTAAAAGTGACTGAGTTGCAGTTACTTGGCAAAAAAAGTAACTAAGTTACAGTTACCATTTTGAAAAAGTAACTAGTTAGAGTTACAGTTACAGTTACTTTTAATAAACCTAATTACCGGTATGAATTAAGTATCGAAAATGTTGATTTTGTACTTTGGCACCGATATTAACTGATTTCTTTCTCTATTCCTTTTCTATTTATCATGTGGTGCCTCTGCACAAGCTGCTTATGGCTATGTTGCTGTTGTTATAACAAGAATACGCAACGTAACACATTGATGCACTTTGTTCAATTGCCTTTTGTGAAAGCAAGCATCTCAAAATGTTCATCTCTGAGACCAGAACGTTTGGTTTCAAAATGTCTTTGCCCATGCTCAAAAGCAGTGATGGGCACTTCCGCAAACCGGTCCGCTAATCCGCAAATTGCGGACTCAAGGTTTAGGTTTGCGGATTTACGAATCGATTTCTTACCGCAAACATTTGCGGATTTGCGAACCGATTTCTTACCGCAAACATTTGAGGATTTGCGGTAAAAAAATTGAAATCTACCGCAAATCAACAACACCACTTGGATCGTTTTTTCAATTTCCAAAAAAAAAACGTTTTCAAGATTGAATGTATCGACAGATTTGGGTGCAGGGGTGCCGATCTTTGTTGAGCATTGTGGGGATAATTTGCAATTTTACCCCAATTTTGCCCTATTTTCAACATTGGGGGGGATGAACCTTGACCACGATTTTTTTCAGGTGAGCAAATTAAGTTAAGACCAAAAAAAGGTCTTCACCAAAAATGGAACACTTTTTTGTGAAGACCAAAAAAAAAAAAGGTTTACACCAAAAAAGGAACACTTTTTTCCCCGAATTCAAGTGGAGACCAGCGCTCAGATGCACACCGGAGTCAAGTTATTGGGGGGGATGCAAATGTAGACCATACTCAAATTATTGGTGGGGGGTACAGTCAAATTATTGGTTTGGGTGGATGTATTTATAAAGTAAAACACCCTATCACCAAGTTCTTCTGCTGTGGAACGATTATTTCTAAGAGGTGCTGCTATTCTTACAGCAAAATGAGTTGGCTTGAGGTCAAGAAACTTCCAACGGCTTGTTTTTCTGAAGGAAAACTTAGACTTTTTGAAGTGGCAAAGGGTTGCACAAGACGACTTCGATGACATGCCCAGCACGTTTAGTAAATAAATAGGCTGCAGGCCTACCAACAATTTCAATTTTAGTATTATCTTTTTAGTCTCTTTGTTTCGTTGATCGTTTTTTTGGAAGGCATGCTTTAGACTATATGCGTTGCCGCTCAAGAAATTTCCAAAGATTTTTGGAAATGAATATTAGTGCCCGCTTTAGAATCCTGGAAAAAATTTCTGTATCCTGAATAATTTTGTGGTATTTAGTGATGTATACATAATACAACACTTTGCCTTTTTGATTTTCCAAAGTTTGTGTATTGTACTTATGATTTGTCAAAATAATTAGCCTATTTTTGTTTAAGGAATGGCATAAATTTCTGAGCATTTGGCTGCGTTACTCCAAAATTCACAAGCAAAGTTAATCATATTACCTTAGGTGCTGAGTGCTGACTGCTCAGCGCTGAAGAGAAAGATAAAATTTTAAATGGAAGCGAGTTTTCAAACAAAATTAATATCTGCACCCAGTGGCGTACGCTAAAAGTTTCCATGGGGGGCTAAAGTTTCGTTGCACTGTGACGCCACAAATCAATATTATGGAGACTGCCGAAGGCAAAATCATTGTAGGGTGGTTTGGGGGCATGCTCCGGAAAAAAATTGCAAAATTACACTAAAAATACTCGTTTTCGTATATTCTAGAAGCCACTTGTAGTATATGCTTTTACGAGACTTATTAGAAGAATAAAATGCTTCAAAAACATTACGGAATTAAAAAGCTAGGTCATTAGTGAAGGAAGAAAACAAACCAAAATAAAGATCGATTTATTTTTGCATTTACGCAGTAATAACGTACATCCTTTTAGAAATGCTTGGTTTTGCTTTATCGTGTTTCATTTTTTGGGTCTAAGGTGAAGGCCTTGGCACAGCGGCTTTCCTCTCAGGTACGCTAGGGTCTGCACCGTAATTATATTGTCTGCAATTTGAAAGCTTTTAAAATACTGCTCTTATCCAAAGTTCAACTAGAAGTTCAAGCGATAGAATTTCATGTAACCCCTATTCAGGATTGTTATTGCAACTGAAATAAAATAAACAAAGAAACCGAGCTTTTGGCTTGTTCTTCTTACACCTAGCACATTTTCATCTTGGCAAAAGTTTGTCCTTATATGAGCACCTTTCAAAACAATTTTAAAAAATTTTGCACCAGTATAGTAGCAAAACAAAAAACGCCAATTGCAATTATCACATTTGAAACTAAGTTATTTTAATCGTAATCTGCAAATTGCCATGCTTGATGAAAGGAGCAGGAAGTGACATCGACAACAACCCTCCCCCCCATCCATTCCGTCACTCAAGCACTAAATAATAGCCTATATGCCTGTAAAGTATCATTTTCAAGAACGCAAAAATGCAAGTTCGTGCGTCTCGAGTTTTTACTTTTCCGCGACTCTAATAAAGATTTGTGCATCTCTGTTTGTCCTATATGACTAGTACATGCACTGTAAAAGTATGTAAATCAAATAAGAATTTTCAACTCAACGAACATACTGATACTGTAGTTCGAAGTTAGAACAAGTGACGAAAGTGACTGGCAGACGAAGTCGCACTTTTCTAAGTCTCCACTCCAGCCACCAGAGTCGCAGCCGTAATCCAACTCCGGTCGCAGTTTTGTTTAAACGAATCTGCGTACATTTCCACTCGGCCCTGCTGCTGACATGTTTATTATAACTTACAAAAACAGAATATTACATAAACCAAAAAAAACTTACTGATGTTTATTACAGGTCTGAGGTCTGCAGCCGATATGGAAAATATCAAGCATTGTTTTATTGCTATAATAGGTCTCCTCTATTTATCAAACCAGAAAAAAAGGCAGCAAAGTTTGCGGTTCAAGTTTGCGGAAGTAAAAAGTCATTTGCGGTTGCGGAAGTGCAAAAAATTACCGCAAAAGCACAGCAAACTGGCGGATTTGCGATTGCGGACCACCTACTGCTATTTTGCCGCACTTGCAGTAACGGAATAGAGTTTAAATTTGCGATGCTCAGCACTGCTGAAAAGCCTTTAAACTGTAGTGCTCGAGGGCAAAGAAGTATTGTACTGGACGAACAGTTTCTTTAGCGCTGCATCAGCAAAGGAATTATCATCTACTGTATCTTTTTCGCTGGTACTGCTATTAGAAACCCTTCTATCCGTTTTGCAGCAGAATTTTTTTTGGTTCAGATAGGTAGAACAAACAACCGAAAAATTCATCGTTATTAACGGACTCAACATCATTGTCGCTTTTATTGCTAAGACTGTCAGCCCCGTTAGTGCGCAATAGCACCTTTAGCACGTTAGAACACAACAAAAAATCCGTAATCCGTAGCGCCAGTAGGGATTACACAGAAGTGTTTCATTTAACCAAAATCTAACGATTAAAGAATCTTTTTTAACAGGACCAAAACTAAAAGTAACTGTGACTAGTAACTTTTTAATGTCTTCAAATAGTAACTAGTTCCCACTTTCGCTACTTTTTTGAAAAAGTAACTAAGTTACAGTTACAGCTGCTAAAAAAGTAACTTGTTACAGTAACTATTAGTTATTATAGTAACCAGTTACTGCCCACCTCTGTATCGAAGAAACTGTATTTTTGCCGATTCTTGTCTTCTTTTATAGCTAAAAGATACGATGAATTCAGATACAAATTCCGTGCTGTTGTTTATGTCAGTAACTTTTCCAGGGAGAGAAAGATGATACAAAACTTTGCCATAAGCACATGAGCGCAGTCAGGCGTAAAATTTATGATTACCTGAATAAGAAATAAACAAGGGAGTGTAATGGTGATGTTATTACAGTATCTCTAGCCTCACCAGTACAAAACTTTGGTTTCTCAAGGCGGACTGTTCGCTATCGACACTGCAGGTTTTCTTGTCCTTATTACCACAATTCAAGTCCTTATCGCCACAGTTCGCTAAAGATAATGCACGCTTGTCCTTATTACCACAATTCAAATATTTTGACAAAAGGTTAATTTTATATTGTGATTGCCAATTCTCAACACGAATTACAATGAATTATTAAAATTAAAATAAATAACCTAGATGCGGTGACGCCAAGAAAAAAAGGCAACCACGATAATGTAACCACACGCAATTATGATGATGCAACCAAGGATGGCAGTACGGTACGGTACGTTGGTACGGTACGGTACGCCTCGATTTTTGCTAAGAGGTGCGGTATGTTGTTACGGTACGCTTCAAAAATTGAACTGAAGTACGGTACGCTGGTACGGTTCGGTTCAAGGTGTGAGGTACGTAGTACGCAAATTTTGAACGTACGGTACCGTACTACCATCCTTGGATGCAACTACGAGTAGAGGAATTATGATGATGTAGGCTAACTACAATATACTACGATCGAGTAATTATATCTGAGCTGCAAAAGAATAGCATTGTCACTAAATGACTATGCAGAATAGCCTGACTACGCGTTTGCAAATACTGTAACTGACTGCAGATGCCCACACCCCTTCCCCCCTGAGTAAAATGCGTTGGTTAAATAGTCTGTGTAAAATAAGGTTAAAGGCTTTGGTCACGGCCTAAATGCAAATTTTGGTAAAGGTGTCTAGAAAGCTTATCTGATTGCTGATTTATGAGAATTGCAAGCTAAAAACTTGTTAGTGGTTCAATTACGGTGAACTGTTGAAGGTTTTCAGAAAAACTTTTCTTCACGCCACAAACGAAGCAAGAATGTTAGGTTAGCAAAAATACTCGGCACAGATAAATTAAGACGTTCAAATGGACGCACATGATGACAACGTAGCCTACGTCACACTAAACAGCATCGCTTACAGTAAGGCATAAACTTCTTCAATCAATACTGGTAGTCTAATTATTTTTTGCTATTATTGTTATAGCCCATGATAAAACTTGCAACTCTTTTATCATATTCTGATGCTGTTAACTGTTAGCGAAAAGTTAAAAAATTTAAGCTGCAATTGCGTCAAGTTTGATTAGAAATGCAAAAAAAACGTTTGTTTTTTCTTTTCTTTTATTACGCTTGTTTTTTTTGTTTTTTTTGTTTCGGGGGGTTTGCTTTTGCGTTTTGCTTGATACTTGACGAAAACAAAAAAGGTTTGTTTTGTAAATAATGCAAAGCAACCAGAGTCAAATCGCACAACTACAGTAACATGGTAGAGTATCGCACATCAAAGTTGTAACGGGACGTTTAAAGATTTATTTCATAATTCATGATAAATGCAATTACAGCACAAAAAACAAACAAGCAAGGCAATACATTTCGCAAAAAAACAGTCACTTGAATTGCAAATGCAGGCGGCAAGGGGATCTCACGGTCATCGAGTCGAGCAAGGAGCAACCTCCTATAATTCTCTGATTTCAAATCAATCAGTGCCTGAGTGGATAGAGAGTCTGCTACAGAAACGGTAAACTCGGGCTCGATTCCCGGTCGAGTCAAACCAAACAGTGTAAAATTAATATTCACAGCTTCCCTGCTTCACGTTCAGGGACAAGGTGAAGTCTCCACCGTGTGTAGTAAGACAGGTGGAAGTGGGCAGCTTTGTTTGAAGACCACCAGGTCCCCTCTGTGTTTCCTGGCCAAGGCAACTTGATGTACAGAACTAATTTAAATTACTGCTTAAAGAGTCGTTGTATGTGACGAAACAGAAGAAACCAATAAAAACTGAAAAAAATTTGAATAATCGCAAAATTCGCATTTTTTTCAATTTCTGTGGTGCGATAATGTACATGGATTTTATTTGTGTTTTAATGCGTTATTTTTGGGAAAAAGCTTTCGATGCGATGTGACTGCCATCCAGTAGACTTAGATATTTTATTTGATATTGTATGTAATGATTTGTTTGTCAAAATTCAGCCTCAGGTCAATAATATCCAGTTATTTTGCGGAATTGCTAATAGAGGTCACACTGTTGTTGAAAATCAGATCAATTGCAGGAACTAGAAGAGTTGTTTTAAAAGAACTTATCAAATCAAATCTTTCATTATACTTGCTGCATTACGCCGAAGCGTATAACAAATTTGCGGGATCCATCTCCGCGTCATTGTGCTAGAAGACTACACAGCTCCTTTCGAAGAACTGTCGCAGCAGTGGCGAGCCGTTGGCAACAATGAGTCCGATTTGACCGGCTCAAGATTTGAACTTCAGACCTCCAGCTCCAGTAGACGAAGACGCTACCGCTGAACCAACTGGCCGGTCCATGCAGATTTTTTCGGATTTAAGGTTATTTTGTTCGCTTTTGTCTACTAATGAACATTTAATACATGTAAGCAACATAGTGTAGATTACAAAGCACGTAAAGTGTCATCTGTAAATAATCGCGGGAGTGAAGCTAATGGATTACAGCCGACAAGTACAGGCCCGAACTCGAAAAGTGATTTGAAGGCAAAGCCAGGCCCAAATATAAACGAAAATTAGGTTAGATCTAAAAAATGTATGCCGTTATTTCTCGTATAAGGCTGATTGATTGATCCACACTTAACCTCCACTCACCAAGAAGCGACGGTGGCGCTTTTATTTTGGACAATCCGCATCCTCTTAAAGGAGTTGAAACAAAACAACTCATTGCTGATCGATTGTGACGTTTAATAATAGTATTGTGTAATAATAATCGCATTATGCAAAAACGAAGTAGTCAGGCAGTGTAGCAAAGTTATTTTGAATACGCTTTTAAAGTATTTAAAAGGCGAAAACACAATACAAGCAAGTGTACGTAGTTTAATCTTGAAGAGATACTGCTAGAGATCGGTTTTATTGAAGAAGTGACAATTACTAGACGTAATAAATAAGAGGTGCCCAAACTTAGTTCTACAATTTCCCGTATTTGCAAAAGCAGATTAAATCCGTTTGACTTCGTACCTATGGCAAACCTACGTTTCGAAATTTCATGACATCACAAAAGAATGACTTAGCGAGTTTTTAGCAGAAAAAGCAAAACGATGATCGATGCATTCTAATTCTACACGAAATAATTGATAATCGAACATCGCTTTGCTTATTCTGCATAAAATGTTCGATTATTGAACATTGTGTTGCTTTTTCCGCAAGAAATTTTTCACAGTAATCGTTTTCATCTGAGTCACAAAATTTTATAACGCAGGGTTGCCAACGGTCCGTAGCCAAACGGATTAAATCTATTTTAGCAGATATAAGAAACGAGGTTTGAGGCTCTTCTCTTCCTCAGGTGGTTTTCATTTCTTCAATAAAACCGATCTTGAGCAGCATCTCTTTTAAGTCCGAACCTGACCCAAAAAATCCGGCACGACTTCCAACTCTGTCCCGATTTTTGAACATTTTTAATTGCTTTCTCTCGGTCTTTTATGTCATATAGTCTGCTGTCTATTACTTCGAGAAAGCCTTATTGTTTGATGAACGGATGCCTTCGCATGCTTTTCTGATTTCTTTTTGCAACAGCAAATTTTTTCTGGGATAGATGAAAAAAGCAATGGATTGAGTGCACTGTTTATTGGAAGCAAGAACACAGCAGTGATCTGATAGACGATGTCCGAAAACTCTACTCCAGCCAGCCGCAAGTAAGCCATGAAGCATATTGGAATCCAGCAAAGAAAGTCTGTGGCAATGAGTCTGGCAACGCGTCGTTGCAACACAGATTCTTGCTTAGCTGATCGATTAGATCTGATCTGCTTCGACTTTTTGACAGTATGGAAAAATATAAGAATATATCCAACGGCAATAAAAGCAAAACACAAAAAGTTGACTGTAATTAAAATTACCGTAAATTCCCATGCATTCTCTCCAATTGCGACAAAGAATCGTGGCATACAAATACTGGTTGCGCCATAGTAGCCAAAAAACTTTAAAGGAAAATTAGCTGAAAAATACCTTTTAAGTGTGTTAACTGCCTCATTCAAATCATCGCTGCTTTTGTTGAATGTAGTACCTTTATAGGATCCATATCTTTGCGCAAATGTAAAAAAATCTTGTATTTTCAACGTTCCGTCTTTGCTGAAAATAGATGGAAATGAAACACTGTGAACAAAATAGGAAATGGCGTAATGAGGAATAGGAATGATGCCTAAAACAAAAGCAAACAACCAAGCCATTACAATGCCCATTTTCCACAGAAAAGTAGGTGATGTCATTGATTTTACAGGATACCAAATGTTGTACAATCTAAACGCTGATAAAAGCACCATTAGAAAGCAAGAGGCCTCGCTTGAAATAACGGCTAGACTTCCAATGATTGAACAACTAATACTGGTTCTCCATTCATGGTCTACTTGACCGTAATAACCGGAGTAAATTGCGCTAAACATCGCAATGACGAGCAGGTAAACTCCCATGAGAAAATCAGCCAATGAGATGTTAGCAACGATCAAGTGCTGACAAAAAAGTGATTCGGTTAGTTTTGAGTTCTTTAAATGGAAAACCTTGATTGCAAGAGCTGTTCCATTTCCGGCAATAACTAAAAATCCAATGATCCAAAAAGCACATCTAAAACCAACGTCTGCAATCATATCAGTTGCGGAAGCAAATACAGCGTTTGCGCTTGAAATCTGGTTGCATCCCTCAACTTCATCTTCATGATGATCACAATGAGCGATTCCATCACAAAGTTGCGATTCATCAATGCTAATACCATATTTTGCTTTGCATCTAAAGCGATGGCGGCAAGATTGCTCATCAAATCCTTGTGGACAATCGGAATTGTTGAGGAATCTCCACACTGTATCAATCTGACCGTCACAGTAACGATCTCCAATTGGATAGAAAGAATTAAGGAATTTGCGACAAGGATCCTGGCAGAATTCAGGAGGATTATTGCAGTTGCATTCATCGCTCAAATCGCGACATTCAGGACGCCCATCGCAGCGAGTAGGGAAGATGTATCCACGTTTAGATAGACATGGCTTTCTTATCAATTCACCCTCAATGACTTCTTTTAACAGATCAGCTAGGCTTATTGCATTATTTTGTTGAATGATAATGGTCATCAATTCCGAGTCAAACAAGTCATTATTGTTGTTAATTGTTATTGGCGACTCAACTCGAGATTCTTTCATAACTAATGCACATATGCGCTGGTTGAGATTAGTTTTGCAAATACATTCGTCTGAGAGGTCATAACAATCAATTATTCCGTCACAAACTTGCCTCGGCGAAATCAAATGACGCTTATCGTAGCACTCGAAGCAAGAGTTTGAACCATAGGCAAAGCAAAGGTCTGATTCATCTGGACAATGAGAAATATTGTCGTAAAGATTTCTTTGGGGTAAAACGCAGGATTTTTGATAACATCTAAAACCTGGTTGATTACGAGTTTCGTCGCTAGCATCATGACAATCGTAAAGACCATCGCAGAACTCGGTTGCAAGTATCAATTCTCCGTCCGTGCATTGAAAAACTGGTCCACATTTTTTAGGAACGTCAATCTTGTCATTCTTGTTGCATTTCTTTATATCCGAGCACAAAATGGAAGGTATTTCAAGGCACTTACCTGCATTGTTGCATTCTGAACCAGCTGTAGAATACTCCGAAAACCTATTCAATACTATGACAGTTTCATTGCAGTATCTTTCATATTCGTAAAAAATTTCATCGCTCAGATCTGGGCAATCCGAAATGCCATCTCTGTACTTCGATTTTAGGATGCAAGCCTTTTCAAAAGTGCAAGAATCCAGTACCTGATTTGTGTAACAGTGGCAAGTAAACTCGTTAGCAGCGCATTTACAATTGAGCTCATCTGACCCATCAAGGCAATCGATTTTCTTGTCACAATAACCTGCAAAATGTAGCCTAAAGTTGAATAGAGACTAAACACAGTTTTTTGAAGCTTTGCAATGTTTCGAAAACGGCGGTTGTAAAGCTATGTTTTGGCCAAAATAGGTCAAAATGTTTTCTTTAATTTTTATGAGAACACAATTTTATGATTGAACTCTTTCTTTTGATGCGGTGCCGTAGCCAGAGCAAACGAAGTGAGGGGGTACAAAATAGACGGAATTTTTGCACGTTAAAACTGATCTTGTACGGATGCAAATTACAGTACGAACAATTTAAAAAATTTGTTTTCGTGTGTAAAAAAGCTCTTTTCGTCTGTGGCCTATAACCTCTTGACAAATCTATCTGCAGCAGTTACTGGGATCTAAATAATCTTGAGTGCATAGGTGGGCACCAGTCCGTTAATCGTTAATAACGAAGCTAACTTTTTCATTAACTCGTTAAGCCGTTAAAAAGTTTTTTTATGTTAACGGACTAAATTAACTTCCGTTAAGTGCTGTTAACGGACTAAATTAACTTTCGTTAAGTTCTGTTAACTTCCGTTAAGGTTTTTATCGTTAATATCTTGCACCATTCATTCATCGTACCGGTACAAACCAGTTTGCACTGGTAACTTATGTTGCGTATTAACACAAGTTTCATAGAAGCGAAAAATGGAGCTCTTTGTGACAAATAATAAGCTGCAGCCTCATACGTCTCTTAATTATCGCTGTTCACAATTTCCAAAGATTTTCCAATCGCAGCTTCATTAGTGCAATTGAACTTATTTTTATCTTAAAATTAGATTAGATTGTAAAATGTAACTTCCAAAACACAAAAAGACCACCATAGCAATAAATATTTCCTTACAATCAGCTCAACAGCGTCAATACGTGTTCTAGAAGCGAGTGAATAAAAAGAAATGTAAATTACACGCAAAATGTTAACGGATTAACGGACTTTATTAACTACCGTTAATTGAAGCTGAAAATAACGGATTAACGTTAACGGAGGTGTGAAGTTTGTTAACGGACTAGTGGTTAACGAAGCTAACGTTTTGCATTAACTTGCCCACCTAGGCTTGAGTGTGCTCTAAAAAAGCAAAAATAGCTGGTCTTTTACAAAAACAGGTTTTCACGTGCAGACGCGCAACCAGGATTTTACTTAAGGGGGGACTTGAACCAAAAGTGAAAATATTTTTACTCGAAAAATGTCTCGGTTGAGTGACGTACTGATAAACTGATACTACTCAAGGGTATCTTAGGCAGGGGTCTGGGGCGAAGCGCCAGCTGCCTGAGCCATGGAAATCTGGGGGCGTATCTTCCAGAAACTTCATGATTTTTATAATTTTTTTGGCAAAAAATAGCTGTTTTGGAGCCATTTTGATCTCATTTCGAACGTTTTTAGAGCTATTTGAAAAAACTAAATTGCTAAAATTCAAAGAACTCATTTTTCTGGCCCTTTCAGCTCCCTTTACTTACAGGTCAAGTCCAAAGCATACTTAAACGCTAGTATTTGGTACAGCGCCGTTGCCAGAGCAAACGAAGTGAGGGGGCACTAAAATAGACTAAACTTTTGCATATAAAAACTAATAGTGTACGGCTACAAATTATGCGCTATTTTAAAAAATTTGTATTCAAGTCTGAAAAAAGAGACATATAAGGCCGGCAGCGCTTCTAAATTAGCTCGTTTGGTCAGCTGCTCACAAAATTGCTTGAAAAATCTATCTGCAGCAGTGAATGCGACCAGAAGCGCAAGCAGGATTTTGGAACGAGGGGGGGCTTGAACCAAAAGTAAAATTTTTTTTGCACAAAAATTGTTTAATTTAGGCCTTATGGTGAACAACCTGATGTAACTTTAGCGTGTCACAGACGGGGGCCTTGGGCAGAACCCCCAGCGGCTGGGCCATTTTTGTGATTTTGCGGCAAAAAAATAGCAATTTTAACGCTATTTCAATCACATTTCGCACGTTTTTGAAGCCATACAATGAATAACAGTATTAAACTACTAAATTTCAGAAGTTATTGAAAGAATTAAATTGCGTAGCCCCACTCAGCTCCTCTTACTTCAGGTCAAGTTCAAAACAAATTTAAAAACTTGTATTTTGGGGTTAAAATGACTTAGCTAAGGAGGGCTGAAGCCTGAGGCTGAAAACTGAGACCGAAGCCTGAATCCTATAAGTGAGCTCTATAAAAGCAAAAACGGATGGTCTTTAAAATAAAATGTTTTCACGTATTGTTTCAGGTCATAATCACTAACGAAGTATCAATAACGATTCAGTAGGCTTACATCTCTTTTCCGCGACACATCCGTAAAGGCGTGTTAATAGGATATAGATTATTGCGTCACATATGCGAGCCGTACAGCAATTGACGGCCAGCAGTTTAGCAAGAATCGAGAAAACGGCGAACGAGATGTGTGCATTATAATTCCTTTTTCAATGATTATCTGTTGTCTTGTCGTTACCTGATGTTCAAAAAAAGTATTTTGAGTAAACCGAAATGTGGGGGGGCACAAGCAGTCGTGAGGGGGCAAGGCCATGCGTAGCCATGGCACTATTGTATGTTTTGATGCAATTGTGGGCATAGGCGTAGCCAGAAATTTTGATTGAGGGAGGGGGGCAAACCACACAAATCACATGCAATGACGTCATCAGGCATTTTCGAAAGAGGAACTTTTTGTGGGGCAAAGATATATTGTTGAAGGAAAGATCAGAATCCGTGGCCTGGTTTGGCACTTTACCGAATTCTGCTCAAGAGAGAGGGCTTAAACGAGGACTAAGGGCAAAATCAATGAGGGTATCTAAAGTTAGGCCAATCGCATAAGACTAGATTAGCGTTGACTCCATCCTTTTTGACCCATCCTTTGCAGAGATATTCTACTTCAAACACGACCTCGGTGACTCTACTGTAATGTTATAAATTTGAATGATTTTTACTGGCAACCCTGTCGTGGATAAGCATTAGCGTCTTAGCGACGCCTTTCCAGTTCTACCCTTAAGCAAGGAATTAGGCTACTGCATTGGGTCGTTTCGCTGCGCACTAATCACATTGATCTTGTCAGCAGAATAGATCCGAGCTGGAAAAATGAGTAAACTGTACGATAGCCTAGGTAACAAACGTCTAAAAACAAGCGAAAGTAAGCCTAATAGAGTTATTAGAGTAGGCTAGTAGGCCATTGTTTTCAACTTAGATGAAAAAGTTGGGATCACGTCAATTGACCGTGAACAAATTAACCGGCGACAATTGGTTTTGATCAACTGACCGGCAACAAATTGGCCGGCGACACAAACCAATCGGCAACAAATTAGCCGGCGACACAAATCAACCGCTATACACAAATCAACCGCTTGTTGTTTCAAACTAAAGTTTTTGCTAAAATCCAAATTTTCTGCTTCAAAACAAACGAAAAAAAGCATTCTATATTTACAAATCAAATGAACATTTAACAGTTATAGTTAAAGTCGAAACTTCATCACATCCAGTGAAAAACAAAGGAGCTGTAATCCCTCCGCAATGCATAGATGTGTGGCTTGACTGGCTCGACTTAGAATCAAACTTTCGACTTGTTGTTATGATGATCGTTCTTCAGTGTTGGCTTACTTTGCCTAATTCGAATGTCACCTTGACAACTCCGCATTGTATTTTTAGACATTTTCAAGCATTTACAGGCATTTACACGCATTTGTTTACAGGCATTTACAGTTAGGTAAAGGCATTTCTTTAAAGCTGAACTGACTTTTAACTTACGTTACTTTAAAGCTGAACTGATTTTAAGGTCTGATTTTAAGGTCTGTAAATGGCACATGTTATCTCTTAGAAAAAAAGTCTGAAAATGGCAGATGTTATCTCTGAGAGAGGGAAGAAAAAATTAGTTTACAACCGTTACATTTTCTGGAGAGATGGACAAAGTTCAGACGGGAAAATTACATTCTGGAGATGCAGCAATCGCTACAAGAGTTTTTGTAAGGCACGCGTTCATACTGTAGATGGGTTAGTTACGAAAGAGTTGCACGAACACAGTCACCTGCAAGAAGAGAGACATGTTCAAATAGCCAAAGTACTTACGTTCGTCAAGGAACGCGCTGCAACCGCTAACGACTAGAGATGGCAACAGCGCAGCGTACGCGGCCGCGCGCTGTTGTTGGTGCACCGCGCAGCGTGGCAACTATAATTTGCATTACGTCACAGCATCAGCGCAGCGCCGCGTACAAAAATTTTTTTACATTTTTTTACAATTATTGGTGGTGATTTTCTCTTTATGAACAATAATGGTTAGTCTGGATGTAACTATTATCATACGGTATGAATTGAAGACAATGCATGCTACTAAAACAGGAAAAGGTGCCTTCAGTTCAAGTTTATTTTTTCAGAATTCGGAGCATCCTAGAATCGGCTATTTTGGCTACAAGAAACTTAGTTTTGATCGGCTGAACGTGTTTTTTTTTGACACCAACAAAAAGATTTTGGTTTTGGTAGGCTAGACTAGGAAAGGTTTAGGACGTTGGGTGAGCAGGGGTGCCGATCTTCGTTGAGCATTGGGGGGGATAACTTGCAATTTTACCCCAATTTTGCCCTATTTTCAACTTTGGGGGGATGAACCTTGACCACGATTTCTTTCAGGTGAGCAAATTAATCGAAGACCAAAAAAAAGGTCTTCACCTAAAGAAAGAAAACTTTGTTCCCCAAATTCTAGTGCACACCAAAGTCAAATTATTGGGGGGATGCAGGTGCAGACTATACTCAAATTATTGGGGGAGATACAGTCAAATTGGGGGAATATATTTCCCCACCCCCCTAGGTTTCGGCACCCCTGTCGGTGAGAACATGAAACAAAGGCAGACAAAAGTAGAAGAAACATTTGTTGGAAGCAATCATCAGAGTAGAGGCACAAAACAAAGCCTAGCGACACACCCTCCCTTTACGCAGTAGGCTTATGCCTATGGTATTGGTACAAGCCCAAGGTTAGACAACAGTTTCTACTACACATGCGCTTGCATTTCAGAGTGAAAGAGTTAGTTCAGTATAGCCTATTCGTCAACAGGTCATGGCATCAAGAATTAGGCTTTCGGTCCTATGTCTGGAGCTTATCTCATATACGTAGTAGCAAAAATTATTCCACAATCCAACACAAATGTAAACGGCAAAGGTATTAATACATAGGGTAGTTTCATACAAGTGTAGTAGCTTGTGACAGCATGCAGAGCACGTGATGCCTTATATTTCATTATTTGAGCTACTGGTTGAGGATTAGTAGGCCTACAGTAGTTGCATGAAATCATCAGGTAGACTGGTACTGGGTAGATTGTTTTTGATTGCCAAAACATGGTGCAGAAAAACTGATAGCAAGCACACACAAGGCAGATTAAACCTGAAAGCCTATAATTGAAACGCTGATCTCACGTCGCATGTTTTTTAGTTTTTACTCGGCCATTTTCAAAATTAACGAGTGCAAAGTGTCAGACTTTTACTTATAACTCGAGAATAGTTTGGTCTAGCTGCATGAAATTTTGACAGCAGTTTGAGATTCTTAAGTTATTTGTGCGTGCCAAATTTCAAGGCAAAGAGTCCCGTAACTCAAGGTTTAGGACCTGAAAACTACTTCAAAAGTTTGGTATTAAAAAGCGATCTTATTCAAAAACGGCTTAAGTACGGCAAAAAATATTTCACATGGTTATATGTCGTAAACTCGTAAGATACTCTGTCATTTCTGCCTACACTTTTAGCCGCATTGAGTTTTTTTTCTTTTTTCATTTTTTGCTTTCTAAATTTTGTGCACTCTTCTTCTCCTAAACCACACTACATCTATATCTAATTTTTGGGTAAATTTGTTGGGCTGCAAATGCTATTTTGTCTTCTGAATTTTTTTGAGGCTTCTCCCCAGAACCCCCCCAAAATGGGGCCCTAAAAAACTAATTTTTTTAATTGCTCAAGCTAGGGTGATAGTTTTTTGTTTATATTGGTAGATATTTAAGCAACAAATAGTTTGACATAGTATGGAGGTACCAACACCCCCCAGGAGCCCCCAAATGGACTCCCCAGAAATTAGCTTTTTGAACAACTCAAGCTAGGACATTACTTTTTTTTATACCGGCAGATGTTCAAAAAACAAATATTTTGACATGGTTTGAGAGAGCAACTGTTTTGAAAACTCTCCAAAATAATACCCCATAAATCAATTTTTTTATATGTCATAAGCTAGAGAGCTAATTTTTTTCTGATGTTAGTGAAAATTTAAAAGGTATTTAACTTGCGGTGCGGCGCGGTGCAGCGTGAACTTAGTTGTGTTTGAATGCGGTGCGGTGCAGCATGCGGACAAAGTTTGCGGATGCAGCGCAGCATGCGGATGCATTTTTTGTTATCCGCGCCATCTCTAGTCCACACCAGCAAATATCATATCCGACGCGACAGTGGGATTGCCAGGCGCCGTCAGAGCGCACATTGTGGAAAAAAATGTGAAAAGAACAATACAGCGAACACGACTTAGGACAGCGAACACAATTTAGCACGGTTAATTTACCTCCCGGTCAATTTTGATTCGGGTTAGTTGGTTTAAGGTAAATTTACGTCACGGTCAGTTGGAACTGGTTAACATGTTCGCGGTCAATTGCGCCCGGTTAATTGTCGTGGAATCGAAAAAGTTTATTCTAGGATCACAAAATATCGTAAGCAAATACAATAGGCCTACTCAAGTATTGATAGTTTTGTAATCTTGCCCAGTAATAAAAACCTTTTTGCTAGACTAGGCTAGGATTTAGACTGAAATGTATCTGCCAGCTTGATTTTACTGAAATCTCTAGCCTACCGAAAAGTCTACTTTTTTTAACAGCTCGGATCTATTCTGCTGATAAGATCAAAGTGATTAGTGCGTAGCGAAACGACCCAATGCAGTAGCCTAATTGTTGCTTTACGTTAGAACTTGGAAGGCGTCGCTAAGACGCTAATGCTTATCAACGATAGGGTTGCCAGTAACAATCATTCAAATTTATAACATTATAGTAGAGTCACGAGGTCGTGTTTGAAGTAGAATATCTTTGCAACGGATGGGTAAAAAAGGATGGAGTCAACGCTGATCTAGTCTTATGCTATCGGCCTAACTTTAGATACCCAATTGATTTTGCCCTTAGTCCTCGTTTAAACAAATAGTTAAGTAGTGAAAATGTGTAACTTGGAAAATGTGTAAAGTAAAGTAGCATAACTCCAACGTATTACCAACGGGGATCTGAGGGCGAAGCCTCCAGCCGCCGGAGGCTATGGGGTCTGGGGGGCGAAGCCCCCAGCCGATGGGCAATTTCTCGTAACTTTTTGAAAAAACAACTATTTTAATGCGATTGAATAAATTCCGCACGTGTTCAGAGCCATTTGAAAAAAATAGATTTTTAACATTTCAAAGCCAATTGAAAAAATTAAATTGCTCAATTCTCCTTTTTCTGGCAATTTAAGTCCAAAACCCGTTTAAAATCTTGCATTTTTGAGTCAAATTTTGTGTGTGATTTGGCCCAAGTAAGCGCAAGCAAGATATATTGCAATATTTCAGCAGTAAATAATAATCCACTCGAAAATAATATTTTCTTGGAGATTTTTGTTTTGTCATAAAAAAAAAGTTATAGGAGTTCATGTACGGCTAGGGTGCCCAGACCCCTTCAATTCAATTTTAATAATTTGTTCAATGTGCATTTTTCCCCGGCCAATTTTTAAAAGTATTTTGTCGCGTAAAAACTGTCGAGTTGAGGTGAATTGTTATTGAAAAAGGGTAAAAAGATGGTTTCTTCTACTAACCATGTTATTGCCCTGGCCGGATTTACATTGCGCGGGGCCACTGGCACTTTGGGAACTTTAGCTACATCTTCCTGCCAAATATAGGTAAAGACCAAAAAATAAATCTCTTACGATCTGAGTGCAGGACCCCTGTCACTGTGCCATATGGTAAATCCGGCCTTGGTTATTGCATTACGTTCATAAAAATGTTAGATGAGGGCCTGAGGTGGTAACTGTTAGGATAAAAACCCTCAACTTCACCCGGGTTATACATTTAAATTGGTTGGAAAAAATTGAATTGAGGGGTCCCGAACCCCCTGAATTAATATTGGTACTATATGGTTAATTACTGTTGTACGCGTGTACTGTTGTAGGCAAAGATGCTAAAAGAAACTGAAGCTGAAGAAACAATAGTTTTTTTTTCACGTTTTTATCGTTGGTGGCATTTCAGTTGGGAGGGGCCTGGATTCCCTGTTCCCATTGGCTACGCCTATGACTCTGGGCTACTCAATCAAATTAATCATGCTTTAGTCGAAATAATTATGCTTCTATGATAGGCCTATTAAGTAGAAGCAGTATTTTAAACGACATTCTTGGAGCTGACAAAACCAGCGCAAGATCAGCAGAGATGTACTATCATCGAAATCACAATCAATAACGTTGTTACAAATGCCTAAAATGAAATATCATTTGATAATGTGATCTCTACGATTATAATTTTTGATTCGATTTCGAACTGCCAACGCGTCGTTATGTCTTTGGGAAAGGAGCTTGTTTTCTATCATGTTTTCTATCACAGCCCAGCACGGGCCAGCAGTCTACGTGATAAATAGCGACCAGCGGTGCAACCGGGGGAGGAGGTTGAGGGAGCTTTAGCAGCAAAAATGGCTAATTTTTGCAAAAAAAAAAAACAAGAAAAAATTCCACCGACCCCCTTTTGTACTACGCTTGAGTTAAACTAGTTTGCTCAGAACGTCAACTAACTGAGACATTTTTTGAACGGAAGTATTTTACCTTTTGGTTCAAGCCCCTGGTTGCGCGCCTGCTAATGGTGGCCCAGCCTAATGAAATATTTGCAAACCCAACCCATAAAAGGGTGCTTAGCTGTTGTGGTGAATAAACAGCACAGAGTGTTTGGTTTTAGAGCATGAATGCTTGAAAATGCTTATGATTTGAGTGGAATACTTTATTATTTCGAAATGATTAATTTGCTAAAGGTAGAAAACGAAATGGCGATGAGAACTGATCGGTAATTACCAGCGTTTGAGTAGCAAATCGATCCCCTGCCAATGCACTTCATGTTTCCCTCCTGGTTGCAATCACTTCGGATGGGTCGATCTGCTGGGCATGAGAAGCAACTTTCAGCTTGTTCCTCTGGTGATGGAAAGCACTGTATTGATCCCACGCATTCAGTCACCGTGCATGCCCCAGGAGTTCTGTCATCAAAAATCATTAAAATATCGATGACGTGTTATATCCACATCACAGCAGCCTAGAATTGAAGAGGGACGTCGTCACTGCGCAGTGTATAATTGAGTTTAGAACTCACAAGTGACACTAATATATTATGCAGGTTCATTTTCTGTTATGAAGAAGTTTAGAATGATTAATAAACCTTTTTACATGAGCTTTGCAGTGGTTTTCACAAAAAAAAATCAACACCACTTTGTCGTTAGATATCACGGTTGTAAATTTTTCTTATAATTATACTGTATGACAATAATTTTAGTGACACCAGTTTTTGAGATGCAATCGCCAATAACTGTGACGAAATAGTATTGAATTTTTTCGCCACCACATGAAAAATATTTTAACCTGATGTAAAATCGCTCCATAAAATATGCAACAAGAACAATCATTACATTCAACAGCCACCAAAATTCCGTATGCTTGTGACTCGATGAGCGATTTGAAAAAGATGATTTCTCGGAAAACACTACCGCAATTGACGCTTCATTGAGATAGCATGCTGACTGAGATTGCTGTGCTGTTGTCATGTTCTTGAACTGTACCAGAAAAGCAGAAAATATGGAGCGCCGTTTGTGTACCCTAATTTGTGCAATGTTTTTGCATATTTAATTAAATAGTCATTTTAATTAAATTTAAAAAAATAAATATACAAAAAAAACGCGTTCTAGAATAAATATGCAAAAATTTTTAAACATTTATTACAACATAATTCGCATAATGTTTTTTTGCATATTTAATTAAATAGTTATTTTAATTAAATATACAAAAATACATGCCGCAGAATAAACCGTTGCAAACAAAAATAGACAAAAAATTGTTACACAAAAATTTTTTGCGCGACAATTTTTGACACAAAAGTTGTTGACACATTTATTTTTGTATACTTAACCCTATTTTACACGGAAAGCATTTTTTTCTCCCTCTCAGTTTTTTTTTAATAAATCTCTTCAAAAATTTTTTTTATTTCAAATCAACTTGACTTTGAAGCAAGTTTATTCGCAAATAACTCCTGAAAATTTGAAGTTGCTAAGGTAACAGAGAGTTTCCCAATTTTGAGGTTTGCCGAAGTCACTTTCC
>CAWYPQ010000146.1:0-25468 GCA_963965965.1 Trididemnum nubilum
TTGAATATTTTATGTGTTTTAGCCAAGGTACATCGCTTCCTGCAATATTTTTAGCAATAAATAATATTCGTTAAAAAATTTGCCTTGAAGATTTTTGCTTTGTGATGAAAATAACCAGTTCAAATCAAAAAAGTAAATTACATCAATTACATGTACGAGTAGGGGGCCCAGGCCCTTCCATTCAAACTCAATAATTTGTTCAATAAGCATTTCCCCTTGCTAATTTTTTTGTTTTTCAAAGCATTTTGTGGCGTAAAAACTGGCGAGATGAAAGTGGAATGTTACGTAAAATTGACACAATAGATGGTTACTGATCATTATTGCATTAAAAAGGTTGGATTAGGGCCTGAGGTTGCAACTTCTAGGACAAAATTTCTGAATTTCTCCCATGTTATACATTCAAATTGGTGGGCAAAACCTTACATTGAGGGGACCCGGGCCTCTTGGTTGTAGCAATCAATTCAAAAGTGAAATAATACTTGTCACGAATAATAATTTTGTATGCCTGAGATATGATTATTTGCTGTATTTTGATGTGTACATGACTGATTTACTAATTTTGCCGCTTTTTTGTGATTTAGAATATTCGAGATAATTCCTTTCTAGTATTTTCTACTGTCTTCTATTAGCCACCGAAATAATTAATTGTTTACTTGTCTTAATTGCTATATTTAGACTTGAAGTTTGTGACGTCATAATTATGTCAAATCTGTTATCGTAAGCTCATGTATTTTTTCTATTGTGACGTATCATGGATTGTTCTGAGGTATTCAATAGCTTTTGCTGTAGTATAAATAGGCAGGTCGTTTTTCATTCTATTATTCTAATATTCTAAAAGTGGATGATTTTTAGGTATTAGTTTTGTAGGCAATTAAGCCGAGTATGTGTATCTGGGGTTGGCTTGTATAGCCGTTTAGTAAGAGGTGTGAGTGGAGCGATTTTGTTCAGTTGGTTGGTTTGTGTTTCAATCTTAAATAGAAGTTTTAATTTAAGATTGGTGTGCTGCTTTCTGAGATTCAAGAAGCTAAAGAAACTGTCAACTGCCATTTTCGATTCGTCAATTAACATCTCAGTCATTCTCTAGTTTCAGCCGACGTGGGCAATTCTAGAGATTAAAGGTTGTACTCTAGCCAAGTATCAACGATCGCGACAATATTATTGTTAATTACTGTTGTGCACGCAAAAATGCTAACAGAATGTCAAACTAAAGAAACAGTAGGGTTTGTTGTCATTATTTTTATCATTGGTGGTATTTCAATTGGGGATGGGCGGGCCCCGTGCACTTCTGGTAACGTCTTTGTGATCCACATTTATATTAGAAACAAATAGTAGTTTCAACTGTGTGTTTTTATCATTGCAATATATACTTAATATGTTCTGTCGAAGCGCAAAATAAATTGGCTTGGCCTATCCCGAAATTATTGGCCTTGGACAGCAAAGAAATGTTGCAGCAATGCGATCCTTTGGCAACTCTGTGTCCACTTTGATCGAACCTCTAACTAGATTCAGACATCCGGTTCCAAAATTAATTGAGCCGGTAATTAGACCCGGACCTTCCACCCCATTAGCAGTCTTATTATTCCAATCGCATTGAAAACTTTATCTCCAGTTACCTATTAACATTATTTCCCAACGAAAATCACGTTTCCAAGTATCGCTTATGGCTGAGCTTTTTGAAGTTTTATTGGAGAAAATATTTTGCTTATTTATTAAAATTTTGAACACTAGTTAGTTGATCAGTAACGTGCTCGTCTGTGGAGCCGGAGGTTTTAGGTTCAAATCTCGAGCCGGTCAAATCGGACACTGTGTTGCCAACGTTTGTTCTAATTGAAAGAACCCCCACATCATTTCTTCGAAAGGAACTATGTTGCTCGGGCCCAATGACGCGAGATGGGCTCCGCAAACTTATTATACGCTTCAGCACAATAAATCGAGTACATATAATGAAAAATTTGAATATATTTATTAAAATTTAGTTTTTTTGACGTTAAAAAGCTAAGCCATGAGTGGGACATAAAAATGAAAGACACCCAAATATCGCGTGCGATGTCAAACTTGACTCTGCTAATTACCGTGCTCTATATTATACTGCAATTGTTTAAAATGAAATCAAGGCTCAAATCAAAAATGACGAGCCCGAAAAACAAATATTGTCACACTCTTAGCCTCTATTTTCTTTCGCTACAATGTTTCAAATTTTAATTATTTCTTACTGATATATAATACGAAGTTTTGATATTTTCTCGAGAAGTTCTATTTATCAGAACAATGCGCAGCGTGCAACCAACATAAGAGATCACTTATCGTCACTGACTATTTTGTGCAATATTTTTTGAATAGTTGAAACGGAAACACTATCGCATTTTAAGCTACGAGTTAAACGCAAAGTGATTGGTTCATAGGTGATTGCACGTAAATAAATGATTTTTGCAAGCTCTATTTGTCGCATTGCCTTGAATACTGCTACGTTATAGACTGGTTTTGTCTTTCGGCAGTTTGTAGTTGATCATCGCTAAAAGTTTCAGAATATTGAGAATATTTTCACAGAATATCTTCAAATATATGCTTTCCTTCAAGAATTAATGAATAATTATTCTAATTAGTATTTTTTAATGGTGAGGAGGGGTGTGCGCTCGTGATTGTGCGCCGAATAATAGACTATTCCTTAGTTTGAATTACTGAATTTATCTTTGTACTTATTGCTGTAATTTGGCAATGACCGTGCCACAGGAAAATTGCAGTAATTTAAAAACAATAAAATTTGTTTTGGAGGATTCAACAAATTTTTAGTTTTATCTGTGTTTTTTGATAGTTAGGTTTAGGCACGGCCGGATTTATTTACAGTATATTGCATGGGGCCCTTGGCAATTTTTACTCTGGAGAGATGTAGCCTCCAAAGCCATATGGTATCTATGAAATTTTTGCTGCATTATCTTGCCAAATGAAGGTGAAAACCAAAAATAATAATAATAAAGACCAAGCGTGGGGCCCTAGAGCGTAGGGCCCTTAGCACTGTGCCATTGTGCCAATTGGCCATATGTTAAATCCGGCCCAGAGTTTAGGGTTTGGGTTAGCCTACAAGAGCTACTTTAGAGTAAAAATATGGAATGGAAATAAAGCTTGCTTAAATTTTTTAATGTTGCACGCAATGATAAAGTTACTCAGAAGTTATAACATTGATTATTTTGGTTTCCTACATTAGGATCAAATTCTGCAAAATTTAACATTGATGTTTTGGCCATTCAAACCAGGCCCAAAAGAGTTTACCGCATGACTTTGTTTCACTCATACATTTGATGTTATGTTCGGTACTTTCACTTTCTGTCCACATTTGCACCAACACTGCTTTCGATGTCATATTCTGCAGGCTATAATTCAATCTGGCATAATTTTGCTTTATGTGTGTGAATGAATGATCTGCTTCTAGTTGTTTTTGTTAGTTATTCTAGAGTACTTCTAAAACTTTGCGTAACATTGCTGTTTATAGGTACATTAGACATAAAGGACAAATTGTGTTTTAATGTTTCCTGCCTGCTCATATTTGCAGTGTTCGACAAAACTAAATTGAACTTGAAACAATTGCTTGACCATAATTTTTTCTGAAATAATCATTAGAATTGAAAAAGGAATTTTGTACAAAGCAGTAGGTTAGAGAAATTACTCGAAACTTCAAGAAAGCAAAGCAACATATGAGGTTCAAGCCGGTTTTTATTCAGCATTTCTGAGAGATTCTTTTGCAAATATTTAAATTAATCGTATTACCCATATTTTACAAGGGGTAATTCTTCAATGCATTTTACGCGGGAGCCCAGGAGCAATAATGCCCTCTGTCTAACTCCTAAACTGAATGTCATACAAACACCACATTTGAAGCTTTTTTTTCGGGTGAAATTAACGGGTTTTCAAATCCAGAGGCCCAAATCACTATAACTACGAAACAGCTAAAAAAAGTAACATGAAATTCAAAACTTAGATGGGGTACATATGCAACATCCTTTTTTTTTTTTTTAACTTTGGGAACAATCGGATACGTGATGCGGGTTTTCAGCCCAAAAAACTAAAAAGCCATCAAAGATTCAAACCGTTCTTGCTCGAAAACTAAAAAAGAAAATTTTCCAATTTAGAAGCGCCTGGGAATGTACTTTTAGCTGTCACATTTCTTTTTTTGTATTTCCGGCTCTTCTTTCATTCTTTCGTTTATTTCTGTTTTGAACTTTTTTTCTAGATACAAAAAACCACCATAATGACCAAAAAAAGTGCGATCACAAGTACAGTACATGCGTCCGAAATGAGATTTTTATAAAAAATCGAAGAAGTAACACTGTTTACAAGATGCAAAACTCTGAGATTCGAAAATCTTTTAACATCGAGCCAGTTACTTCCCCGAATTGAAAGATCTCAGCTTAGATGGTTTGGGCATGTAAGCAGAATGACTCAGGAAAGACTCCCAAAACAAGCTTTACTTGCCAAAGCAAATGGAAGAAGACCAGTTGGACGACCTAGAACTAGATGGACCAATTACATTGAGAATCTTAAATGGAATCGCTTGGGACTTCACCGAAGCAAAATGATGGATGTGATTAAAGGCCGTAAAATGTAGTAGCTTAATCTCAAACTCAAAAACTAAATAAGAGTGATTTCTAGAACCATCTGGTCTACCGGGCATGAAAATCGATACTATAGGTAGGCTAGCCTACTAACTGTTCTTCCGGTAAAAGGCACACGATTAGCACAACGCTAATTTATTACCTTGACGTTTCGCTCAGCTGAAAACGCCGAGCATCCTCAGAAGTTGAGTTGGAGGAGTGTCGAGCACTCCTCCAATACTAGCACAAACAGTACATCTCGCAGATAAGTTACAACAAAATAAATATCAAAAGAACCAAGTAAATTAAGTGAGTTATAGATGATTGTAACGTCGTAATGATCAACTTGCGAGCTAGGGCGAATTCAACAAAACGTAAAAACTCAATTGCTATACTGTGACAAAACGAGAGAACGTGGCTAACAGAGGTGGACCCTTGAGGACGTCCTTGGCCTCGAGGACGTCCTCGAGGACACATTTTGAAGTCCTTGGCCTTGGCCTCGAGGCCTCAAGTCCTCAAAAATTGGCCTGTCCTTGGCTCGAGGACACATTTTGAAGTTCTTGGCCTTGGCCTCGAGGCCTCAAGTCCTCGAAACTTGGCCTGTCCTTGGCTCGAGGACAGCACTATTTTTTGAATTGTTAAAATTTTGTGGAGCGCTTGAAAAATTATTTGGAAAACGTTTATTTGTGGAGATCGCTTGAAAAATTTTTGTGAATTTTTTTTGTTTTTTTGGAGATCGCCTGAAAAATGTTTGTGAAGACCTTCTTTTTTTTTTATGGAGAGCACTTGCGCTTGTGTCCTTGGTCCTTGGCCTTGGCTTCGAGCATTCCTGTTCTTGGCCTCGAGAGTGTCTGTCCTCGGAAAGGCTGTCCTTGGCCTTGGCCACGAGCCTTGTGTCCTCTACTCCACCTCAGGTGGCCAAGTCATATATGGTAAAAATAGCAATAAAACAACATTTACTGAGCATTTTTGGCTCAAGATCGGTACACTGATGGCAATGTCTCACCATCCGAGCGGTTGATAACGTTAGTGTGGGCATTGATAAAACAACTTTCAGCAATTAACCGTGTGCGATAACTATCAACATATTTTTAAACAGTGGATTCTTCCCAATTAATACGATGATCGAACAACATTAAATGTTCACATAAAGCGGATTTTTCTGGTTTCGCGTTTTTGACAGCTCTTTTATGTTTTGCAACACGACTTTTTAAATCCCGTTTCGTTTGCCCCACATACACAAACTCACAATCAGCTCAAGGTATCTTATACACTAATCGACTCTTCTCATGCTCTGCAATAGGATCTTTGGGTGAGGTAAGATTGTTACCAATGGTTTTAACCGGTTTCATCGCAACTTTCACACCAGCTTCGTTAAGAATACGACCGATACGTTCTGAAGTACCCTGTACATAAGGAATGGAGGTGAAGTGCTTAAGATGCTGTGCTGTGTTCCGTTGTTTGACCTTGGGGATGGGGTAGGAATGCCGGAGAGGGAAACCGTTGAGTTGTAGAACAGACAGAACATGGGTGGTTTCGTGTCGTGCATCTGCTGGGATGGTGTTGTGTCTGTTAACTCTGTCATGTAGTGTCTTAGTAACTGCGAGTTTCTGGTGCTGAGGATGATGAGAATCAAAGTGAAGGTATGTGTCTGTATGGGTGGGTTTGCGGTAGACTTGTGTGCGAAGAGTTTTGTCATGTCGTGTAACTAGAACATCCAAGAAAGGTAAAGAGAGATCCTGCTTTTCTTCCATAGTGAACTGTATATGATGACAAACCGAGTTGATATGTTGGTGAAATTCTGTCATGTGCTCTTTTTCAACTCACAGAATATACTTAACATATCACAAAAGTGTACAAAATCCACTTAACAATACCTTAATGTACTTAACATATCACAAAACTTTTCGAAATCCAATAAAACAATATTACAAAAGATGTCAATGACTTTGTGTACCAGCTTTTGCTGGATAATAAGATTAAACAGGACAAAAATTATTGGTTGCACTGTAGTAAAGCTGTTATGCCTCGATTTTATGGGTTACCGAAGATCCATAAGGTAAATGTTCCTCTTCGTCCGATCGTGTCTTTTGTCAACTCTACCACGTACAATATTTCAAAGTTCTTATCTAAAATTATTAAACCTCTTATGACCAATCGTTTCAGTGTCAAGAATTTAATTGATTTTATAGATCGCATTAAAGATGTTCTTAATTGAAGAAGATGATATGTTGGTGTCGTTTGATGTTGTGAGCCTTTTCACTTCCGTTCCTGTTGATTGCGCCATCAAGTGTATTTTTGATTTACTCGTGGTTGATGATTCTTTGCCTACACGTACACAACTCAATGCTCATGACATAAAAACTGGCCTTGAAATCTGTTCTAATTCCATTGTTTTTTCTTTTCAAAACGTTTTGTATAGACAAACGTTTGGTGCACCCATGGGATCACGCATCTCTCCCATTGTGGCTAACATCTTCATGGAGCATATAAAAAAAGCCGCACTCACGACATTTCACACGCCACCAAACTCTGGCTTCGATATGCGGATGATACATTCTGTGTATTGAAAAAGAGCACATGACAGAATTTCACCAACATATCAACTCGGTTTGTCATCATATACAGTTCACTATGGAAGAAAAGCAGGATCTCTCTTTACCTTTCTTGGATGTTCTAGTTACACGACATGACAAAACTCTTCGCACACAAGTCTACCGCAAACCCACCCATACAGACACATACCTTCACTTTGATTCTCATCATCCTCAGCACCAGAAACTCGCAGTTACTAAGACACTACATGACAGAGTTAACAGACACAACACCATCCCAGCAGATGCACGACACGAAACCACCCATGTTCTGTCTGTTCTACAACTCAACGGTTTCCCTCTCCGGCATTCCTACCCCATCCCCAAGGTCAAACAACGGAACACAGCACAGCATCTTAAGCACTTCACCTCCATTCCTTATGTACAGGGTACTTTAGAACGTATCGGTCGTATTCTTAACGAAGCTGGTGTGAAAGTTGCGATGAAACCGGTTAAAACCATTGGTAACAATCTTACCTCACCCAAAGATCCTATTGCAGAGCATGAGAAGAGTCGATTAGTGTATAAGATACCTTGAGCTGATTGTGAGTTTGTGTATGTGGGGCAAACGAAACGGGATTTAAAAAGTCGTGTTGCAAAACATAAAAGAGCTGTCAAAAACGCGAAACCAGAAAAATCCGCTTTATGTGAACATTTAATGTTGTTCGATCATCGTATTAATTGGGAAGAATCCACTGTTTAAAAATATGTTGATAGTTATCGCACACGGTTAATTGCTGAAAGTTGTTTTATCAATGCCCACACTAACGTTATCAACCGCTCGGATGGTGAGACATTGCCATCAGTGTACCGATCTTGAGCCAAAAATGCTCAGTAAATGTTGTTTTATTGTTATTTTTACCATATTTGACTTAGCCACGTTCTCTCGTTTCATCACAGTATAGCAATTGAATTTTTACGTTTTGTTGAATTAGTCCAACTCGCAAGTTGATCATTATGACGTTACAATTATCTAAAGCTCACTTAATTTATTTGGTTCTTTTGATATTTATTTTGTTGTAACTTATCTGCGATATGTACTGTTTGTGCTAGTATTGGAGGAGTGCTCGACACTCCTCCAACTCAACTTCTGAGGATGCTCGGCGTTTTCAGCTGAGCGAAACGTCAAGGTAATAAATTAGCGTTATGCTAATCGAGTGCTTTTTACCGGAAGAACAGTTAGTAGGTTAGCCTACCTATAGTATCGATTTTCATGCCCGGTAGACCAGATGGTTCTAGAAACCACTCTTATTCAGTTTTTGAACAGTGATCCAATTTAATACTTGGAAATCCGTAGGATTTTCAAATTAAAATATCGATTGTGATAATCATGTGTAGTTTTGTATTAACCTTTATTAGGCTCTAACTAATATAATAAACAAATAACCTGCAAATCAAATAAATAAACAGTGCTAAACAAACACGCTCAAAATAAACTTGTCTCGAACTCTACAGCATTGAGCTATTGTTATTCAACTGGATGTCAACGTTCAATCACATGAACAACATGCAAAGAAAGCAGCAAAGCGTATCAACGCAGATGCATGCTAATTGCGCTGCTCGAACAAGCTGCAACACTGATTGCAAAATAGTATGCAAATTACCACAATTTCCTTCTCTAAAAAAAAAGCGCATGACACATGAAACTAACTAACATAGTATTATCACAATAACACATGAAACTAACTAACATAGATTATCACAATCTAACTAACATAGTATTGTAAAGGCATGGACAAAGTGTTAAAGCCCGAGCGTTTAGATGTGGACCCAGGCTCCACTCAAGCTACAGCTGAGTTCAACCACTGGTTCCAGACTTTCACTCACTACTTGGATGCATTGCAAAATGCTGATGTGCAACATTCCAAATTGCATATTTTAGTCAATTTGATATCATTTAATGTTTACCAACACATAGCTAACATAAATGATTATGACAATGCGATCCAGATTTTGAAAGATCTATATGTTAAGCCAAGAAATGTTATTGCGGCAAGACACGAGTTGCGTATGTGCAAGCAACAAGCAAGCGAGACTATTGATCAATTTGTTCTGCGACTCGAAAAGTTAAGCAAAGAGTGCGATTGCAAAAACGTGACTGGAAAACAGTATCGCTCGGAACTTATGCGTGACGCATTTATCGCTGGAATGCTGTCCGTTCCAATTCGTCAACGACTGCTCGAAAATAGGGAACTAACTTTTCGTCAAGCGTATGAGCAAGCTAGGGCACAACAAATGGCCCACAAAAACGCGGAAAGATTTAAAGAACCAATAGCTGTCTGCAGCTCTACATCGTTGAAGGATGGTTCTTCGGCAGACGGTGACGAAGCTAATTTTCTTCAAGCTGCTTTGCGTTTGAAGAGGACGTGTTATTTTTGTGGTCAGCAGAACCATCCAAGAAACGCATGCCCTGCTAAGGAAGCTGCATGCAATTATTGTAACAAGGTTGGTCATTTTTCCAGAGTCTGCCGAAAGCGCCTTTCAAATCGGCGAACACAGAAAGCTGATTCTAGTTCATCTGCTGCAGCTATCTGTGAGTCAAACTTAGCGACAATTTCTGCTTCGGCCGCTAACAATTCAACGCAAGTATTGCGTGAAGTGACATTAAATGGTATTTCAGCAGAATTTTTGATGGACACCGGATCTTCTGATTGTTACATAGATAAACGATTTGCTGAAAGACACTCTTTTAAAATCTCACCCGCTCTTGGAGAAGTGACTCTTGCTGAAACGTCTGTGCGGATGCCTATTCGTAGACAGTGCACTGCCGCATTAACCGTCAGAGGTAATGACTACTCAGATGTTGTATTCAATGTATTAAACAATTTGGCTACTGATGTTATAATTGGGGAAAAGATTTTCAAGCAACATGAAAAAGTGGTATTTAGTTTCGAAGGCGATCGCCCCACGTTAACTTTAAAAGCACTTTCAAAGATGATCGTCTCGTATCCTAAGCCTTTTAGTCACCTTAGTCGTGATTGCCGGCCTGTTGCGGATCGAACTCGAAAGTATTCGAAAGACGATCAAGACTTCATTCGTCAAGAAACTAAGCGTTTGCTAAATGAAGATATGATTGAACCAAGTAGTTCGCCATGGCGAGCTCAGGTAGTGGTCGTAAAGAATCAACAATCTGGCAAGCGTAGAATGGTTATTGACTATAGTAGAACTATTAACCGATTTACACAACTCGATGCTTATCCATTAACGCAAATTGAGGAGATTGTATCTGAGCTATCTAAATTTAAAGTTTTTACGACAATTGATTTGAAATCTGCTTATCATCAAATTGAACTTAATCCACGTGACCGAGAATATACTGCCTTTCAATCTGGATCTGAGCTCTACCAATGGCGGCGGTTACCATTTGGTCTTACAAACGCTGTGCCAGAGTTTCAGCGTGCGATTAATTCTTTTGTTGAGCAAAATAAGCTGAAGTGCTGCTTCCCATATTTAGATGATATAACTGTAGCTGGAATCAATCAGGCTGACCATGACCGTAATTTGAAGGCATTCTATGAAGCAGCTGCTAAATGGAATTTAACAATTAATGACCAAAAGACACAACTGTCAGAGAATGAAATTGCTTTGTTGGGTTATCGAGTTGCTTTCCACGCAATCAAGCCTGATCCTGACAGAGTGCAACCTTTGCTTGATATGCCTGTTCCTAAAACAAAAAAGGAGCTGCAAAGGATTATAGGACTTTTTGCGTATTATGCGCGCTGGATACCAAACTACTCTGATAAAATTCGGCTATTGATCCAATCCTCTAGTTTTCCACTCAACGATGATGTCGTCTCTGCGATTGATGATTTGAAGCAAACGCTTGCTACAGCCACGTTGCATCCTATCAGCGATGACTTACCATTGACTGTTGAGACAGATGCTTCTGACTTTGCGATCGCTGCCACTTTAAATCAGAACGATCGCCCAGTTGCTTTTCATTCTAGAACTCTATCTGCGTGTGAACAAAAGCATTCGGCCGTTGAAAAGGAAGCGCTTGCTGTTGTGGAAGCAATACGTAACTGGCGACAACTCTTGTTGGGACGACATTTTACTTTGTTAACAGATCAGAAAAGTGTTTCTTATGTGCTGGACACTCGACATGCAAGCAAAATCAAAAACGAAAAGATAATGAGATGGAGGATTGAACTGTCTTCGTTTTGCTTCACTATTGTTCATCGTCCTGGCAAAGAAAATGTTGGGGTTGATACACTAAGTCGTGCATTTTGCGGTGCTGTTACTTTATATCGTTTGCGTGATTTACATGTTGCGCTCTGCCACCCGGGAGTGACCAGAATGGCACATTATGTTCGTACTAAAAATCTGCCTTATTCTTTAGCTGATATTCGAGAAATGACTGCTAATTGTAAAGAATGTCTTGAAATTAAGCCCCAATTTGTACATTCTGATGGTGCCAATTTGATTAGAGCAACACAACCGTTTGAAAGGTTAAATTTGGATTTTAAAGGTCCTTTGCCCAGTGTTTCTAAAAATAGGTATTTTTTGATAATCGTAGATGAATACTCGCGATTTCCTTTCGCTTTTCCTTGTTCTGACATGACAACTAAAACTATTATTATGTTAGTTAGATTGTGATAATCATGTGTAGTTTTGTATTAACCTTTATTATGCTCTAACTAACATAATAAACAAATAACCTGCAAATCAAATAAATAAACAGTGCTAAACAAACACGCTCAAAATAAACTTGTCTCGAACTCTACAGCATTGAGCTATTGTTATTCAACTGGATATCAACGTTCAATCACATGAATAACATGCAAAGAAAGCAGCAAAGCGTATCAACGCAGATGCATGCTAATTGCGCTGCTCGAACAAGCTGCAACACTGATTGCAAAATAGTATGCAAATTACCACATCGATAAATTTGACTTTTTAATCATTTTGAAACAAAACCGACAACAAGCAGTTGAAAAATGTTTAACAGCACTAGTGAACTAGAGGACTGCGATTCTCATATGAATCTTAATGGATATTTACTCTAGTACTGAGTGTCCTGCGCTTCAGAGGCTAAGAAGATTTCAGATGAAAACTTGAACTGAAAGTTGAAATATAATACGTATTTGTCACACTATTACAATGCACAACTGTATATGTATTGTTAAGGCGGAAATTACGAAGAAAATTTTAGTTCTTGTCAGAATTTTATGATGACGTACGAATTTTTTACTGTTTGTTGGAATTAATGAGCAAGAAGCATTTGTATTGAAATTTTACTGTAATGGCGAATAGAAAGAATAATATCTTTCTTTTTAAAGTTTAAAAATTCAGTATTTTTTGTTATACTCTCTAATCATATTGATTAGATTTTCAGAGCGAAAGATAATTTTTTGACGTTGGAATACACTTTTGTTACAAATACATTATAATTTGCGTATAATCAATTGACAGGGTCCTTTTCGCGTCATTACAGCTACGCTGCACAGCTTTGTACGAAGAGATGTTGCAGCGGAAGCGATCACGCAATTTGCAGCTTTGTGGTTACTTTGGCAGGACATACGCAATCGGAACTCCATTTCATTTTCTGCGTTGTGACGTCATAGATGTTTCTGAAGATTGCCCATGTCCCTTTTGTTGAGTGATCAATGCTTGAAAATTCAAGCCTAATAACTACAAGAGAAAATGATAGTAAATAAAGAAAAAATCAAAAAGTTGAAACAATTCTGCTAATGATAGAGGAATTGACGTCATTATCACGTTCAAAGCCAGAAAAAGTGAGATAGGGATCAGTAGCGTACGCAGAATTTTCGAAAGGGGGGGGCAGGAAATTTAAAAAATTTGAGAGTAATGAAGAACAGATTGAAATTTTTCCAGCCCAAAACCAAGTCCGTTTTTTTCCTGTCTAAACTTAGGTGAAAACCAAAAAAAAGGTTTTCACTCAAATTTAGTCCGGTTTTCGGGTCAAAATTAGGTGAAGATTAAAAAAAAGGTCTTCACTCCAAATGTAGTCCAGTTTTTGGCCAAACAAAAGGTTTTTGCCCACCGTTTCTGTGCTCAAACCGTCTTCGCAAGTTACATGGGAGGGGCATGCCACAATTTCAAGGAGGGGCCATGCCACAATTTTGCATACTATTCTATGCTAATTATACTATCCTGGAGGCCCTAAGGGGGGCCCTAAATACGCCCTGATAGGAACCATTCTAAAATTTGCTATATATATAGTTAAAAATTTCTAAACACGTTTTCTGACAATGGTATTGCTTTGTGTCCAGGGCTCAAAGGATTTTGTAGATTGCTGCAGTTAGCCATGCTTATTGCTGCAAAACATAAATGTAATGGTGGCCTAATAATATTGTCTTGCACAAGGTTCGAAACAAAAGATCTAAATTAGCCTAACCGAAAGGTATCCTATTGAGTAAACATATTGCTAGAATTAAAACGTCACATGGCTCATTTTAATATGACCTAAAAGCATGATTTCAGTACTCAATTATTGAAAGAAGAATGGGTCACATTTATTGAGATTGTGCTATCCCTTTTCAAAGCTATTAGATAAACTCGATCAAGAGATGTTTAGTTCCCCAAGTGATAAACAATAAGTTTATAGAAGAAATAAAAACCAGCAAATCGAAAGCTAAATATTTTTCAGTTTTACTTGGTGATTAATAACCAACATTATTAATCTTTGTAGGTAGTTTTACCTCAGGAGCGTCCAACACGCGACCCGCCAAAGGCTTCAAAGTGGCTAGTTAAACTGTCTACATTGTTTGGGTAATTGATTCATGCGCGCTGACACGATGTTGTGACTCACAGATACGAGTCCTTAATTTTGTGTTTGTTTTTTGGAGAACACTGCAAAATCCATCGGAATCGGTGGTCTAAAGACATTTTTTTTTGGAGAACACACTGAAGACCTTTTTTTCTGAGAGCACCTCAAAATCCATCAAAAGTGGCGCGAGAAAATTTTGGAACAGCAATTCTGGCCAGTGACTGAAAAAAGGTGGACATCCCTGTTTTACCTATAACTATTTGATGTAACATACGTAATCAAAACATTACGTGAACCTCATAAGTTTCCTATTTCCGCATATAGTCATATAGTATTCTTATACTCGATGTGAAAATGGGAAAGTGATGCGTTCCACGCAATGTTTTGAATTAGCAGCGCCCATGCACCTCCTTGATCATTGTACATTTATGATCAACTTCAAAGCACGTATTTTTAAGAAAATGTCGATTTTTTACATGGGTTTATTTAATTGCAATTGTTATTGATGGAATTTTGCAAAGAGAATAAAACAAAAAAGGAATTACGTTCGGTAAGAAATTAAAAAGAAAATATACTCTGCCCTCTCCTACGAGTTACATTAGCCTATGACAATTTTTCCATACTGCGGTCCGGTTAAAAACTGAATTTTTTTTGCGGACCGGTTTTCAAAAATAAACCTGCAGTTGGATATTAGACGGAGCGGACAAGGTGCTTTCAGAATCACCGGCTGAAATAAACCCGCACTTATAAATATTTTTTCAAAGTAAAATATTTTTTTCAAAATGTATATATAAAATATTTTTTTCAAAGTAAATGGTTGCTCGTAATTTTGGTTTGTTGAGCTTTTTTTCACTCAAAATTACAAAATTTTTAGAACAAATTTTCTTCAAATATTTTACAACAATTAAGTTGAATCATCAAAAAGTACCGAGTACCAAAACTGCGGTACTTTGTAAAAATTGTACCGGTACCGACGGTACTTTTTTCAAGCAAGTACTGGTACCGCAGTACTTTAGGAAAGTACCGTGCCCACCTCTGATTACACTTTCCATGAACAAACCATACTTCGTAAAATTCAGTTGAAGTTAATTTTTAGTGAAATCAATACATATTTCAGTGACTGATTTGCTTGCGTTTTGAATTTTGCTATGGTTGATTATTGTAATTTGCCAGCAATTATCGGCCAGTTGACCTAGTGGCAAGGTGTTCATCTCTGAAGTGGGAGGTTTAAGGCTCAAAACTTGATGTACTCAAATCGGACGAAGTGTTGCCAGCGGCTCGCCACCGCTGTGACTTTTCTTCGAAAGTAGCTGTAATGCCCGGACACAATGACGGCCCCACAAACTCGTTATCTGCTTCAGCGTGATACAAGGAGTATAAAAAAAATTTTTGATTTTCTGTACCAATAAAGCGTTCGGAAAAAGCTGAACCAGTTTTGCTTCAGTGACATTCAAAGTTCAATCATTTAACCTCGACGGTTAGGCATTATGCAACCAGCAGACTTGCTAATCTAGTCAAGTTTACATCAGAGTTTTACTTCAGACTTTACCAAGTATGATATAAGCTTTATTAAGCGCCTGTTGGTCAAACGGGTAACGCGCGTTTATCTCTGAAACATGAGGTTTTGATTCTGCTTCCTGGCCGGTTACTTTGAACAGTACAGAAATGAAACCGGTAAGGATTTTCTCGATCCGACCGGTAAATTTCAAAATCATCGCCGGTTACCGGGCCAGTCGACCAGTTTTCTACAGAAGGTTTTTCTTCACTATTCAATGTATTTAATGAAAAATTTTCAAAAGGGGTGGAGGCATGGGTAAGGTGTTAAAATTTGTGACTTTAAACGGGGGTCCCCAAAAAAATGTAAATTTTTGCGTATTTTTTTCTGAGACCCCCGTTTAAAATCATAAATTTTAACACCTTACCCATGCCTCCCCCCCTTTTAAAATTTTTTCATTAAATACATTGAATAGTGAAGAAAAACCTTTTGTAAAAAACCGGTCGATCGGCCCGGTAACCGGCGATGATTTTGAAATTTTCCGGTCGGGTCGAGAAAATCCTAACCGGTTGCAAAAATGACTCAATTTTAAGACCTTTTTTGGTTAAGTTTCGGTTTGAAAGACTTGTTTTGAGCAGTGCAAAACGTGCACAAAATAAGCATAACAAGCACTGGAGGGCACAAGCTAAATTATTAAACGTTCTTTCGAATGATATTTTGCGAAAGGCCAAAAAATAAAGTTATATTTTTTTTAGCTATTGGTGACAGATTATTTGCCGAGCAGCAAACACTAAACTATTTTTCGGCAGTGCTGCCTTTGCAGTTGCAAAAAGATAAATGAGAAAAAAATAACAGCGGAATATAGGTAACAGTAAAAACATACGAACATCACAATACTTGTACTACTATACCCAAAAACATTACAATGATGGAGCAATAACATAATATAAAAATAAAAATTATGTCACTAACAACGTGAAAAAAGGAATAATAAAAAATTATGTCACTAACAGAGTGAAAAAAATTAACAACTACAAAAATAATATTTATAACAACTAGGCTGCTTCACTAACAGTTTGAGAAAGTATGGAAAGGAACTATTGCAAAACATTATGTACTGGAAAAGGTTTTTAGCTATACAGAGATTTATATACGGACGGAACATTTATTATAAATCTTTTTAGAGCGAAAAACCTTTTCCAGTACATAACGTTTTGCAGTAGATGCTTTTCATAGTTTCTCAAACTGTTAGTGAAGCAGCCTAGTTGTTATATATATTTTTTATTTTTATTTTTCACGCTGTTAGTGACATAATTTTTCAGTATTTCTTTTTTCCCGCTGTTAGTGACATAATTTTCAATGTTATATAATGTTATTGCTCCATCATCGTAATGTTTTTGGGTATAATAGTACAAGTATTGTGATGTTCGTATGTTTTTACTGTTGCCTATCTTCTGCTGCTATTTTTTTTTTCATTTATCTTTTTGCAACTGCAAAGGCAGCACTACCGAAAATTGTTCTGAAAAAGCTTCCCGGTGTGGGAAGCGAAACGTCAAACCAATAAATAAACTCATCGGTAGTACGAAGTGGTTATGAATAACTATCCCGATGAACGCAACGCGTCCGGTATTTTCATTGAAAACACTAAACTGTTATGACATTGGCGAGAAAACATTCGAAATATAATGTGCCCCAGTAGTTTGTAGAAATGCTGCTACTTCAGAACAAGCCATGACTAGTTAGATATAAAGAAATAAGAGCTACAGTATGTCTTTCTTGCCCAGTGTTGAGTGTAATAAATTTAAGTTGAAACAAGCTTTTCAAAGCGGCAAGATTTTAGCATGTACTAAAAAATCTGAAATCTGCGCCACTTCTACTCTCAAGCTGATTAAAATGATGCTAAAATGCGAGGTAGCGCAAGCCTTTTCCACATGCATGCTTTATTAGAATCTGATTACGCAATTTTAACGCATATTTTGCACTTTTTTGCTTTGTGCCGTGGTCCAAAGAGGGGCCTGGCACAATACCCCCACCCTAATAGGCCCCTGGATGTGCATGTCTTAATGGTCACAGCATATTAGTCACAGCTTGAAACCATTCAACAAGTGTTTTCGAAAGGTGTGGTTTGTTAATACTGTTTTTTTATGAAAAGTTTTATTTATGATAAAATATATAAGTATATTTTGGTTGGTGTTTCGATGTCTTTAAGCTGCCAGAAAGGATAATTTGACCGGTGTTTCAACCGGCTTGGCCGGCGGGTCGAAGAATCTCGACCCGACCGGCAACCCGACCAATTTCCATCTCTGGTACAGCATGTTCCAAGCGGTAAATTATCACAGCGACTTTTGTTTGAAGCAGAGATGGAGCCGGTCAGGATTATCCCGACCCGACCGGTAAATTTTAACATCATCGCCGGTTGACCGGCCGGTTGACCGATTTCTGACCGGCCCAGTCAACCGGTTTTTTCGCAGAAAATTTTTGTTCATTGTTCAATGTATCTCATAAAAATTTTTCCAAAGGAGTGGGGCATGGGTGAGTTGTTAAAATTTGTAACTTTGCACGCAAAAATGACTCAATTTTAAGACCTTTTTTGGTTAAGTTTCGGTTTGAAAGACCTGTTTCGAGCAGCGCAAAATGTGCACAAAATAAACATATTAGAACTAAAGGGTACAAGCTAAATTATTAAACGTTCTTTCTAATTATGTCATGCGAAAGGCCAAAAAATAAAGTTACAATTTTTTAGCTATTCGTGATAGATTATTTGCAATTTGCCGATCGAGCAGCAAACACTAAACTGTTATGACATTGGCTAGAAAATATTCGAAATACAATGTGCCCCAGCAGTTTGTAGAAATACTGCTACTTCAGAACAAGCCATGGCTAGTTAGATATAAAAAAATAAGAGCTATGTCTTTCTTGCCAGGGCATGCTATGAAATGGAATAGAAGACGATTTTTCCATATTTTATAAGGGCAATTTTCTTCCATTCCATACTAAAATTTTCTTCCATATTCCATTCCGTACTTCCATACCAAGATAAGTTTAAACCGGAAGCAAAGCGTAATTTGCATAACATTTTTGCAACGTTAAGCGTACCTTTGCAAGTTGTCGCTCGTGAAGCAGAGTTGTAAGTCGTGCTGGGCTTTCCGATTTGGTTTCGAGCCGGGCTCAGGCAAGGTTCGGGCCTGGAGTTGACAAAAATTTCGGGCTTAATTCGGGCCTGAGTCGTGCTTATTGTCTTTGGTGCACAAAAATATAATCAAAGTAAGCTGGCAACATTGCTAAATTTTTCAGACTTAACTTTCGGGTTTTTCGGGCATAATTTGGGCTTCAAATTAGTTTGCGGGTTCGGGCCGGGTTCGGGCTTATATTTTGAGGTTCGGGCCGGGTTCGGGCCTTAACTAGTCGGCCCGTTTACAACTCTGTCGTGAAGGTAAGCAGTATGGTACGATGCATTTCATTCCATATTTGAAACACTATCGCAATGAGCTTCCATAAAAATTCACTCAGCATAAAAACATCAACCACGCAGTCAACAGGCAATAGGTTGACCGATGTGCACTGGGTTTCATGATTGCAAGTTTGTAACCACACCAACTTTGAAATTTGGCATAGCCAAACTGCCACAATCATTTTACAAAGATACCGAAAAAAAGTTTAAACGCAAAAAAAAACAATAAAGAATTAAGTTTAATCGAGGATAGAAAAGCAAAACAAATCTTTGTTACGAAGGAGGAAAATTCTTTTTTCACTTTGCAAATTCATTGCCGTCGCTATTGGGGGCCAAGGGGGCCTTGCCCTTCATTTTGGTTTACTAAAAATACTTTTTTTGAAGCATTACGTTACAAAAAAATCGACAATGATGCAAAAAGGAGTAATAAGTAAGTAACCTACATTAGCAGTATATTGAAGTTTTTAAATACCGAAAGTTTAGTGGTTCAAGTTTCAAACACCAGATTTAACATCCCAAGTTTACACCTCTGAACCTAAAAGGTCATCAAGGAATTAGGCGAGTCATATCAATTTCATAGCTATAAACGTTTGCATCGTATTCGATTCAAAGTATTCTAAGCCCGAAGTCATTGTTTCTCAAACAATGGGTCGGGATGCACAACAGGCTGGAAAGCATTTACGGATATACTGTAAAGACGCAACTACGAGGGCAAAGGGGGGGTCAGCCTCCCCTTTCAGCCAAGTCACTAAAAAATTTTAACCCTAAAATGCAAGCATTTAAACGTGTTTTTAAACTGCTCTGTAGGTAAAGTATAGGGACTGATTAGGCGGGGGAATTTAATTTTTCCACTGGGTTCTAAATCTTAGCACTTTAATTCTTTCAAATAGCTTTGAAAACGTGCGAATTGTGGTCCAAATGGCGTTGAAGTAGTTGTTTTTTTCTGGAAAAATCAAAAAATCGCCCAGCGACAGGGGCATCGTCCCCAGACCCCCGTCTATATAAAATGATTTAGCAGCACCGCTTTGCTCAGCTCATTACCCAATCGAGGAATTTTTCAAACAAAAAAATTTAACTTTCAAGCCTCCTCCTTTAGCAAAATCTTCGTTACACTTTTGTTTAAGGGTTTGTCAGAGAGTAGAAGTGCAGACCAGCAAAAGAGTTTATTTCGTTTTTTTAAAGACCGGCTATTTTGTTTTTAAAGCGCACTCAAGGTTGTTTAGGTCGCAGTCACTGCTGCAGATAGACTTAACACGTGATTATGGCCCGGAAACGAAACAAGCTAAGAAACACCACCGGTCTTATCCATGTCTCTTTTTACGACATGGTTGCACAATTTGGAAATTGAGCATATTTTGCAGCCGTACAAGATCAGTTTTAATGTGCGAAAGTTCTGTCTATTTTAGTGCACCTTAACTTCGTTTGCTCTGGAGACGTCACTAAGCAAATTGTCATTCTCAAAAAAAAAAATTTAAGCCAGTCAGCACCAATGCAGCTGCAAATTACAATGAACATATATTCTATGATATTATGATGCAATGCCTACAGTCCTCACACTGTTTGCGCAATATTCAAATGTTCATGACCAAATTACCGTATTAATTTGTCGACAGATGCTTAGCTGCGAAACGCTTCCACATATTTTTAATTATCACTATCCGTATTTATTTTTCTGTATATGCCATGAGCGAAATCTAGTTTGGAATTGGTATGGAAGTATGGAAGATTGTCTTCCATTCCATTCTTGAAATCTTCCATTCCATTCCATTCTGGCATCTTCCATATTTCATACCGATATTTCCGTTCCATTCTATTTCATTTTCGATTCCATTCCATGCCGTGCCCTGTTTCTTGCCCAATGTAGAGTGTGGTAATTTTAAGTTGAAACAAGCTTTTCAAAGCGGCAAGATTTTAGCATGTACTAAAAAATCTGAAATCTGCGCCACTTCTACTCTCAAGCTGATTAAAATGATGCTAAATTGCCAGGCAGCGCAAGCCTCTTCCACATGCATGCTTTATTAGAATCTGATTACGCAATTTTAACGCATATTTTGCACTTTTTTGCTTTGTGCTGTAGCCCAAAGAGGGGCCTGGCACAATACCCCCACCCTAAATAGGCCCCTGGATGTGCATGTCTTAATGGTCACAGCATATTAGTCACAGCTTGAAACCATTCAACAAGTGTTTTCGAAAGGTGTGGTTTGTTAATACTGTTTTTTTATGAAAAGTTTTATTTATGATAAAATATATAAGTATATTTTGGTTGGTGTTTCGATGTCTTTAAGCTGCCAGAAAGGATAATTTGACCGGTGTTTCAACCGGCTTGACCGGCGGGTCGAAGAATCTCGACCCGACCGGCAACCCGACCGGCCGGTCGACCCGACCGGTTTCCATCTCTGGTTTGAAGGGAGGTGTGGTGCTAGAATGCAATGACGCGAAGATGGCTGGGTCCCTTAATCCGGTAAGACGCTTTGGCGTAAAACAGCGAGTATAATGAAACTTTGCTTTGTGATGTAACTTCGATGTTCAATTCTAAATTTTGGTTTAATGTGTTAAACTCGGAGCTTTGCAAACACTCAAATCTTTTTTGGTTTGAGTTGGAGTTTCAATTTTTTTTTGCAGTGTATTAGAACTGTTGCTAAGCTATAGCTTATTTGTATCCAAGACATTTAGGTAAGTATTAGGCAGCTTTTTTGTTTATGATGTTGGTTTCTGGCCAAGGTTCATGCATTCGCCAAAAGCCTACTCGGATTCTCGAAAGCTCTGCTAGACACTTATCTTTTTATTAAAGTTTAACATTGCGTATCTGCTTTTGACGCAATGTGCCAAAAAAAGCAACGGCAATTAAACGAAATTTAATCTTGTGCTAAATTTATTTGCTTTAGAAGTAAATATACATAAATATCAAAAAAGCTTGCAAATGCTTCTGGTTTTGTTGATACGAAGCAATTTGCAAAGCTTGGATTGTATTAATTTATTATTTATTTTTTAGTATTTTAACTGAATTTATATTAACATATACTGTAAATGCCTCACGGCTCACATCTATTGCGTAGTTTGTCATATATACCAATGCACTCTTCTGCGCCACATGATAAACCGTATGAAGGATGAAATGTTCTGCTGGTTCCTATTAATTTTTTCGATGAAATATTAAATACAAATTAAAGAAATTAGACTGCCCACCTTTTTTTCATTCCATTTTCAAGCATCAGGTAATCGTTCTGCTCTTTCAACTTTTTCGTGATATTTTGTTTCTTTTTTGGTCCTTTTTTTCTTAAAAGAATAACCGAAAACAGTTCCAAAAATTGGAGATACATGAAGGGTATTTCACCAACTCATAAATTGAAATTATTATTATCTCATTTTGTAAAGAAGCCATTTAAATATTAAGTCACTTTGCAAACTAAAAATTATTTATCTACCAGCACGTAAATTCAAATAATTAGCAAGTTAGCAAACTCTATACTCTAATTTCTAACAGCATCGTGATATTTAGTAATTTCACTAATGCTTATATGGATTAAATTGCAGCTAAAGACAATACAGAAAACAATTAGAAAATTGTGATTAGCCTAAAAGTTAACATTGCTGAAGACGAGATGATGATCGGTTACAGTTTAAAGTTTTTTGTACCTGCGTTAATTCTGCTTTGATCGTTGGTATAAATGTGATCGATAACGCTCTCTCTGCTGGTGTTAACTACATCACTAGATTTATTTTAATTGGATACTTGCGTATGGGTTGTGATCGAAAGTTTAAAAGAGTATTTTTGTAACATTTCACAGTAGCCGGTGTATAAGTGGCTGTGTTTCATCAAATCAAAGTTGATATGGCCTGAGCCGGTGTATAAGTGGCTGTGTTTCATCAAATCAAAGTTGATATTGCCTGAAATATATATATTTCAGGCCAAATCAACTTTGATTTGATGAAACATTGCCACTTATACACTGGCTACTGTGAAATGTGGGGTGTCATAATTATATCGTCATTCAAGCGGATTCAAAAAAACTTTTCAACAGATCATGCATAAAGTTTTAACAGAATAACATAGCTTATAGACTAGTTTATTTAAGCTATGTAATTCTGTTAAAACTTTATGCATGATCTGTTGAAAAGTTTTTTTGCATCCGCTTGAATGACGATATATGACACCCACAACAATTGAGAATTGTGCTTTTGCGACCTCAATCCAAGCTGTTTCAGCTTCAACAGCTTGTTGCCAGAAAGTTGTTGGTTGTGGATATTCGACAGCTGGAAGGTCATTTTTCACATAAATAGCGACCCCTCCGCAAGACCGTAGAATAGATTCATCAGGATTACATTTGAGACACATTTCATAGCCTTGAATTTTGACATCATTGATGTCAGAATTATTTGTTTTAGAAACGCATATTATGCCAGGTTTCGTTTCTTAAGTAAACTTTTTCAAACTATTAATTTTCTTCTTTAAACCATTTATGCTTAAATGAACTATCAGCAAACGATTTGCAATGGGATCTTTATTGAACTCCGCTTGATTTTCATCCACAATGTGCCGAACGTGGGGCGGAAGATGTTTGAGAGGGTCGTCGTTATCACAACAGTTTCTTTGAAATAAGGATGTAAAAAGCTTAGCGGTTTCAGGTCCTATGCCGAGCACGCATTCTAAATCTTTCTGTTTTCTCAGAGTGTATTTAGATCTGTACTCATCAATTCTCTTCGCCAAAACCTCAGAAGCGACAATTTTTTGAGATCTTTTTTCGAGAATTTTTGTTATTTTCTGTACCTCTGCTGTGTTGATTGGGAGTACATTTGATGTTGCTACGTTGAAAGCGCTTGCGTCTTCGCTTTCTTTTGATTGGCATTGGTGTGAACTCTTTATCTTTGATTCTGGATGTTCTTTATTGGAAAATGCAGCAGAAGCTCCAGCAACTGAGCTTGACAACAAATGGTACCCAGGCTCTGAAACACCCTGTTGGCTTTGTTTTCGGAGGCGGAAATTCTAAAGCTGTTCAAAGAAACTGCCGTAAACAGCTTACTATAAGAATAATACGTAAGGTTGAGTTTGAATTCAATTAAATTAAAAAGTGCTTTGTAGCTGCGGCCAGAGCGCATATAATACACGAACATCACAGTAAAAATTGAAATCATTCATACTGTTTCACCAGTATTCGGCATTATCAGGGGTGTCTTCGACTACGGATGAAACAATGTGTTAAAGCTTTTAATTGCTAAATTTTCGCTTGTAAAACTTTTTATGATGTCATGAAAAAATGTTCTAATAAATTAATGATATGCTTTAGAGTAGAGTCATTAAAGTTGTAGGCAGTATGCAGAGCTTTATTTAAGTCTATTTTAAACAGAAGTTATCATTTTCTTATAAACCTCCAATAAAAATTTAACTGCCGATATGCCGATAGTATTCAATTTTGAGTCCAACCTTAAATCAATCTTTTTTATAGTTTTATTTTATCATAATATTTTTTCTAGTTAGATTACATGGGACTCGATATTTTTTGCGTAAGTTGAAAAATTGTTTTTGCGAGATACAAATTGTTTTTTCGCAAATTATCCAATTATTTTTCCCAAGTTTACGAATTGAAGACCTTAGAGGCAAATGTTGTTAAGTCACTTTTTGCTGTTTTGAGTAAATTGAGTTTAAAGGTTTTGCAATGTCACAGACGTCAAACGAAACGTTTTTTTCGTAATTTTTAGCAATATTTTGTGTCTTTGGGGCGTCCAATGGTACATGTCAAGTTTGGTGCAAATCGCGTCACAAATGGCCGAATTATGGCCAAAAAACGATTTGACTTAACAACATTAACCTGTCACAAGAAGGTTTGACTTAACAACATGTACCTGTCACATTTTGGAGGAGAATAATATTTCTGTTGTTACGTAATAAAAAATTAAAATTACAATCAAAAATTAAAAATTTTTACGCGCATATATAAGCACGAAAGTGTTTCGATTCAATATCAGTTACAACTAGTTGTATCGGTAGTAGTGTAGATTACCAGATAATGAAGCCTACAAGTAAATTATCTCCAGGGCGTCCCTCATGGGCACCACCTTTTCTAGTATCGGTTGTTAATTGGGTTGCAAGAATTCCGGTGATTGTTGCAAGCTGCTCAATGTAGCACAGCAGTCATTTTAGAGTTGATAAGCCTACTTAGATAGCCTAGTGATTAGAGATAATATTCCTTGAAACAACAGCTGTACTTGGCTGCTACATTTTGTGGGTTGGCTAAGATGACAAATGGTGTAAGTCATGGGGTGGTTCATTTATTTTTTTGACTTCTTTTTAAGAAAACTTTGCTTTATCAAACAGCAGGATTAAAAGCCTGTCAATCTTAAGAACTGGTAGCAGTTATTGTTATGCACAGAGATGAACAGCGCTGTCTCAAGCTTTTATCTCTCATCAGCAGCCTTCAGAATATCTAAACTGTCTAAACCAAAAAATATTCCCCAGCCAGCTCTCGGCCAAACTGAACAAGCTTTTTCAGTTATTGTTGTGTTATTTTCTGGTTAGCTTAATTTACTCGAAATTTATAAGTGGTAGTAATATTCTAGCATTATACAAATATTTTGTGCATAATACTGCATTAACAAAGAACAAACATTAAAAAA